>JASAND010007833.1:0-15464 GCA_030248195.1 Trissonchulus latispiculum | reverse complement strand
AGGCTCAGACGCAGAACCACACCCCTTTTAGGGGTCCTCTTGTCCTGACTTACTCTATAACCTTTGCAGCCTTACTTTTAGTTAGACAGATACATCAAGGCCAACTGCAAACTGGAGAGGACAATAATGCTCACAAGTACAAAGGCACATTTTCAGAGCTCCAACTAAGCTGCCAACAACCGCTGTCCACTCTGACTGTGGATTTCCCTATTAAGTTGTCGATTTAGTTTATTTACGTACATCATTTTATTGTTGATATGAGGTTAAAAACTAAATTTAACCGATTTAGATAGAACCTAAGTTCAGCTAAATATAAATTTAAACAAACGTGCATGTAGAAATATACAGAATAATAAGCGAAAAAAGATGTAATTACTGGACCTTTCACGCAAAAAAATGGGGATTTTTGCTAGTAAGAATTGTAGTATTTTGAAAACTTTAGTCGACTACAAATTGAGAAACCATTAAGTTTGCTTCTGGTAATTTCATTCCCTAAATACTTTCTACAATTTCATACCCTAATACTTTCTACTTTCGGAATTCAGAAGATGATTAGTTAATTAATTAACACCAATTACGTCAAACGTTGTTAATCGTGTGCTCTTTGTTATTGCTATTGTACGCTTTAGAAATATGATAGTATTATATCAATTAAATAGCAACCGTTGACTGAATTGCAGCGAGCAGTGGTGTCCTTATACTATAAAAGCTGTTTTGTCCGATTTGTTTATCGCATTTCATTTTGACGACAGCGTCACCATAAAAAATTTTCAATAAAACGTAGATAGTTCCAGTTTCACGGTTTTATTATTGTGGTTTGATAAGCGTTTGTGGACAAAATCAGGTGAAATTGTTACATCTAAACGACTTTTTGTACATCAGATTTCGCAAGTAGCACTCCTTGAGGGAAAAATGTCTGGAATTTCTTTAAATCAAATTCATTGGTTTGGTTTCGTTGTTAGTAGGTGATCAAGACTTTTCATGAAACAAATATCGGGAAATGTAAACACACTTCTTAAAACATAATAATTAATTCTAAGAATCATTAACTATAAGCCGCAAGATATTTAGTTTCATGTCATATGTTTCCCTACATCGGAACGACCACTATTTGAACTGATGTCTGCAGCTTAAAATCAGGGTCTGGGAAAATTACCATCAACTCCTTGGAGATACTAAGATAAGTTAATGCACGATATTAACGTTTTAGCTAAAATATGCTTCAATTATCTCATATTAATTGAACAAAGTTTGCGTCCACCTGTTGGTATGAAAGTTTATTCTGCCGCAAACAAAACATATTCGGATGCATTCTCATTGCCACTCTGGTCGCACAACACCTGGGCCCTGTTGCATAAAACTTTTAACAGTCTAACAGTCCAACAGGCTAACAGTTCAACAGCGTTTTCCGTTGCATAAAACCTAACAGTGTTAAGGGACTGTTAGACTGTTTTAACAGTGTTATAACAGTCCTTTTAACACTGTTTTAACGGTGTTTGTTGCATAAAACTCAACACTGTTGATATTAGACTGTTAAAAACGGCCTAACAGTCTAACAAACTTTTAGGACTGTTAAAACTGCTATTAAGCTGCTAATTTCAAGATGTTTTGACTAAGACAGCTATTTATGGAAAGTTTAATGCTACGTCTGATTCAGGAAACCCAATAACAACTTTAACTGTTTAACCTGTAACCTGTAAACCCGTTTTAAGTTTTGGTATTCATTTAATACATATTTGTAGGTTCGCTCGCCTTTCCTTTAGTTGATTTGATATGCCAATTCGTATCATTATCACAAGAGTCTATACAAAAACATTTCCAAACAATAGTACTACCAAACAAACAGTTCATAGTAGGAGCAAACATGAAATAAATAGATTCCATTACATGTATAGACTGTTAATTTGTTAAATAGACTGTTAGAATTCCCATTATTTTATGTGTGGACTGTTAAAGTGGCTGCTAGAATTCCTATTAGTTTGACGTGTGGACTGTTAAATTGACTGATAAAACACTGTTAGAATTAGCGACTTTTTAACAGTAGCTTTATGCAACGGAAAAGTTCAACACTGTTAATATCAGTCTAACAGTTTAACGGTCTAACAGTGTTAGACTGTTAGTTTTTATGCAACAGGGCCCTGGACTCCGTTTATAAACAGAAGCTTTTCCGGCATTGTTAACGAAACCAAATTAGCTACTTTTAAATTCTCAAATGTATGCTCAAAGCACTTATGCGAATTGAACCGAACTTTAGTAGTTGTTGTTTTGAAAACACAGTGATGTTTTACTATACTATCCAGTACTGTTGTTTTGATTTTTGATTCGAATCGAATCAAAACGCTTTTGATGCGACTTTTGATTTTTGATGCATCGAATCGAATCGAATCTGCAGTGCAGAACATCGAACTGCATCAAATCTCTGCTGCTTTTTTCATAGCAAAATCGAACTGCATCTAATCAAAAATATTTAGGTGAATCGTTATTTTTGATTCACACTTTGACTCAGGGGAAATAGGCAGCAGATTAAGAGAGGCATGGGAAAATGTGTGAGGGTGTATGAGTGTAGGTTTAGTACCTGCATCTTTTCTGTATGTTTGTAAATATCAACAGCAATGAAAAAATTCTGTCATTTTTTGCTTATCAGTTGCGCACAGCGATTTGATTTGGGATTGGGCTTTGGGTTTTAAGTTTTTTAAGTTTCGACGGTAAATTCTAAGATTTAGCAGTTGACTTTTAAGCTAATAATTAGGTAATGTCTATTTATAAAATGTTTAACTTCTACTAGATAGTTTCAATCAAATTTTCACGTTGAAAAATTCGGAGGGGTCTAAAAGAAAGACCAGGACCAGGATCAGGACCAGGACCACTTTTCAGGTCCAGGAACAAAGGTCTAAAACCAGGACCACCCTCAGGACCACTTTTCAGGACCAGGACCAAAGGTCTAAAATCATGACCACTTTCGGGACCACCTTATTCGGCAGTAATAAAAATAACATTTAAGAAGAACTGATTAAGCTTGAACTATAAACTTTGGTGGAAAGGTTTCTCATATTGAGACACCTGTCCTGTCCATGATGCCAACAGTGGCCTCTTGTGGTCCCGCTGGTGGTCCTGAAAGTGGTCCTGATGTGAAACCTTCGGTCCTGGTCCAGGGTGTGGTCCTGGTGGTCCTGGTCTTGCTTTTAGGCCCGCCGAAAAGCTCTCCTGCTTCCACAAAAGTCTGACAAAGTAGTCACAGAGAAGAGTTTACAAATATTGGTAGGCTAAAACTAAACACATTTCGCGGTTCAAGTTTTAATGTTGACTATTCTTGGAATTATTAAGCTGAAGCAGGTTCCTAATTGCTGGCACAGAGTTATTTTCTTTCTGGACAAGAATCTGAGCGGTGCATCCATTGTAATATTTGACCTTCTACATTTCGTTCATTTTTCCATATTTTATAGGTAGTATACGGTTTATGACAAGTGTTTTAATTAAACTCAGATATTTTAGGGTAGTAATAGTATCAAGTGTTTTCCCAGAGGGTTTAGGCGGTTGCTTCCCAACAGTTGTGCTGTGTTAGATTTCGAATTTAGAATTATTAAATTAGGATTATTAAACTTCGAAGATTGATTTGGGGCACAATAATCCTTTTCCGCAGTACTTCTAAAACTCGTACAGCATTGTAAAAATTAACCAAACATTGATGCGACCATTGTGTTAATAATATCATCAGCACTTCGTTGGTGGCGCAGTGGTAACATTGGTGGGCGAGCACATCTTGGAAATAGTGGGATGGAAGGGGGAGTAGCCACTTGAAATATCGCGTAGAACGTGCCTGATTGTAGCATAAAATTACACACCGTATTGAAAAATCACGCCGAAAATGGCCTAGCGGCTTCAAGTTTTCAGGTGTTTTCTGAAGACGCACGAAAATTCCACTTATTCTCCGCGAAACACATTGCCCAGGATCGGAGTGGATACATTCTAGATTTCTATTTGAATTTGCTTGAATTTTTCTAGACAACTGGTCACACTGAAACTTTTTGTGTGTGAACCTCGGTTTACTTAGCCAATAGTTCAATTTCTAATTTTGGGCGAGCAAACGGTTCAGTTATTTTATTATGGGACATCATTGAGGGCAGATGTTTGATGGTCATTTTAGCGGTCAATTGTTTCAACACCCACATTGTCATTTCGCGTAGTTGGCGCCTCATGTCTCATTTTTTCTTTCCCAGTATAAAATGCTTGCATAGTTCTGATGTTGTCTTCTGGTATATATGGTGCCTGAATCTGAACTCAGCATTAATAAAGTTGCTATTGTATTATTTCTTCGACTGTCTAAACTAGACGTCACCAAAGTGGTCTTCGATTTTTTGCACAGTTGCCCAGGGTAACCGTGAGATCAGAATGGTACATAACGTTAGCACAACCGTTTGTCTTGAGATATAGGTTAAATTCAAAGTCTGATTAAATTTAGAAAAATTTGTTTCGATGAAATATGATAGTAAATTTAAAGTTGAAAGTGTGCTTTCAAATTCCTTTTTTGCTTTCTTTGGTTTTGCTAAATTATTAAGATTATGTAAAGGGAGTTATCCTACATACCTATTTCTAATAACTACCCTTAAAGCTATCATTTGCATTACGTTCGCTTATGATGGATTAGTCAAATTATTTTTTTTCAAAAAATGTTACACATGCGCAGCTTTAGAAAAATTCAACATTTTCGCTAAATACAAATAAAGCTGCGGATTATGGTAGTTTGCTGCAGACTATTATTTGTAGATAACAGATGCCGCGTATTAAGGATAACTTGCCAGCCAAACAATATATTGACTCTAGCAGCGCAAAATTTCCAAAATCTCTTTGGGTCCGTATGAACTGGTATTCTACCACTTACGGCCTGAAAGTCTCGTTTTTTCTTTTCCTGCCTCTTACTTCTGTTCCCCTCAACCGAAGGCTAAACACTGTTCTACGCTAACTATATACCACTGTCCATTGTTGAAACTTTTTATCCGTTTAGCACTAAAAATTTTCCTTGGAAGCAGTCGGAAAATTTTATTGGCGTCAGTGGCATTGAATAAATTACTTTACATTTTAGCCGAAATCTTTAATGGGTCACCGACTTATCCAAGAAAATCGTGGAGTCTGCCACACAGACATAATTTGGTATTATTAATGGTTGTATATTAAGAAAATTTGTGACTGTCATTAGCTTTGCTTTGCACCGTATTTATATCCGAGATATTAGCAGTTGTGATGCTGGGTGCAGGTTAATTGCTTAACTTATCCTTATGGAAAGAGTTTTGCAACTTCGCTTAGCTTAACTTAAGGGGGGGGGTCCATCATGAAAAACTTTTAGGCGACGGATTTCGCTCGTTTTCACACATAAGTTAGCCACATATGTCGTGCATATCAAGTTTAAATTTTGAGTTGTTTTGTTCAGTTCTCCGTAAGTTACGAGCCATCAACTGTGTGCAATTTGAATATGAGCGAGCACAAGGGTGCTGCAGCCAACTGATGCAAATTTTCGCAAATCAACTTTATGTTTTTAGCTTATTTTGCTATACACCTTTAAAAACTGTTAATAAAAGCATTTTCGTACAATTTCCAGCCGGATGGGCTTGATCAGAAGCTTCTCTAAAAACTTTCTCGGAGAAACAAGGCACTTATTCCTCCTGATGTAATGAAACATTTAACAGCGGTTAACTTAAAATAGAGGCATTTCCGACCCATGGTTCTATGAGCAGAATTCACCCCTGCAATAAGAGCTTTCGATTGATGTATAATATGCCATATTTTGAAAAATTTTAGAAATCGCTGTTTTGAGAAATTCGGGGTTCGAGGGTCTCGTTTGGCACGCTGAGAAGTACTGGACGCCGCTATCAGCATAATTCAAGCTGCAAATAGATCCGAAGACATGAATACACAAGTTGGAATAGAAAATAGGCAGTTTAGGACCATACAGTTGACGGAATTTAACCAAGTTTTCGGAAAAACCGAAATTTTAAAAATTTTGCTAAAAATTGCCATTTTTGCGCCAAAAAGATCTCGAAACTGGTAAGCGATACAATGGATTCATTGGTATCATTGGAACCGCCAATTCAAATACTACGGAACCCTGGAGTTAGAATTTTTATGTAGGCCCTTGAATTAGAGTATTTTACAATTGTTTCAGAAGACCCCACTTTTCAGCTGCAAGCAACGTGGAAATTTGACGATTTTTCACTGTTTGCGATAAATAAAAATTTTTTAAAAAATTTTAGGGGCCTAAATCAAAATTCTACTTCCAGCGTACCGCAGTTCATGATCGTAGCTACAATCTAAATACAAAATTGTACAATTTCATGAACGTTCATCGAGAGATCTTTTTGGCGCAAGAATAAAATCACCACTTTTTCTGTTTCCTATGTTTAACACATGCGGACCTCAACTTTGAGGTGAAATTACTCAACAACCGTAAGAGATATGCGTCTAATTTGAAAACTCGTTAAAATATCCCACTTAAAGATCATTATATGTGAAAATGACCGAAATCGGAGATGGTCGAAAAATTGACCAAAAATGGACCCCCCCCCTTAACTTAACTTACTTATACCAAGTACATCTTGGTTGTCAGGGCATAGTGAAACTGGATGTTAACGTAAGTATGCATCAGGTATAAAATTACAGCTGTAAAAGTAAAACAAAACTTTCAGCTGAATAGATACCTGGGACTGTATTTCTGAAATGGGCCCCGAAACATTGTAATCATCGATTAAAAATCTTTAAATTGTTTAGGATAACATGAACAGGAGTTTATGCAATGGAAGCTTAGAATCCGGGTTGACTTTGAAGCAACAGCTGAGCCTACTCGGTGTTGGTTCATCGTATATTCTGGCAGTATTGGTAAATTTGATTTATATTATTAGATTCGTGCTCTTTTCGTATCTAGCTACTTTGCCTGACCAGTCTCATTCTTCTACAGCCAATAGGTATCATTGGACATTGCTAAGTTTGGGGCATGTGTAATAAGCTGAAGAATGATTAAGGGGGGGTCACTTTGGTCAAAAATCGATAGTCACGGATTTCGCTCATTTTCACACATAATATGCCCCCATATGTTCTCAAAAATAACTTAAAATATTAGCGTTCGAAAACGAACTGTCACAGAGTTATTCAGGTTCAAAGCCGGAAAACTTGAAAATTCCGGGAGCCCTGCAAGGTCAGGTGGAGACCAAACGCGACCGAAAATAGGGTTAACCGATACACCAAATTAAAGCCTTTACTAAGGTAATATTTAAGTGCAGACGTGGCTCAAGGCCAGGTATCCAGGCGTTCATAATGCATGCTTGAGTGCTGCACTGACCTAACCTTGCAGGACTGCCCAGTATAACTTTAACTCGTTTTAGACAGACAACATTTTAGACCCATGGTTGTATGAGAAAAGTTGCTCCTCGTTCTATTAGCTATCGATTGATACCCATTTTGTCTATATTTGGAAAAATTTTAAAATTGACATTTTTCACCTATAAAGATCGAAGGTGCCGCCACAGTAGTATGTTCAATATTGACGCATTTGTTTTGGCCACATTATGTGACAGACATAGATATATTAATTAATCTGCCAAGTTTGGTGATTTTTTACCACATAATGAGTGAGAAATTATCAAAAGAATGTGAAAATTATGAAAAATGGCCATTTTTAGCAAAATTTGCTGTTTTTGTGGCAAGTTTTTTGAGAATACTGTAGATGATAGAAACATGCTAGTACTTTCATAAGACGTGGTTTTATGCGTAGAGTGCAGCTATCTATTGGCTGTTTCTGTAGCGTTCGCCAATCGTTCAGGACAAGCAAAAGAGTACCGTAGGTCCTGTTTTTCATGGTCCAAAAATGGCCGATTTTCCAAAATTCTGACTTTACAAATTCGCCAAAAATCCAATACTGAACAGAATCGCTTCAGAGGAGATAGCTGCACTCTACAATATGTCCTTAATGGTTCTGAAAAGGTTTCAGAGTTCTGACTTTTATACAGCGAAAAATTTTTCTGCCACAAACTTTTTAACTAAACTTTTTCATTTTCCTATGTTTAACACATGTCGAGGTCACTTTTGAGGGCCTGTACAGAACGATAGAAGCAATATTTTGCAAAATGCTCTTGTCTTGTTTCGCGGACCAATGGGGACTACAAAATATTTGAAAATTAGCAAAATCGGAGATGGTCGAAAAATCGGCAAAAAAGTGACCCCCCTTAAGGGGTGTCAACAAAAATAAAGTTCTAGTAAGAATCTGGAAACACCTACACTTAAGATCAACCAGATCTCTATGCTTTGGTTTACACCCCATACATATTACCAAACTATCACTTGTACCCATGGAGAACAATAGTAGATTTGACTTGAAGAACTGTCCATAATTTTGAAAATTTCTTATAATAAAATGTATATCGATATGTTTTGTCTATTTTAGAAAACACCACCTCAACCGGCTTACCTATCAAATCATTGTCATCTTATCAAATCTTCTCGTGCTGATCCCTCAAATAGCAGAAGTAATCAGTTTGTACGTTACAGAGCGAGCCATACCCTTTGCGCTCCGCACCACATCATCTGTTTCCTGCAAGGTTGGGTATGCCGTGTCTCTTTTGCTGGTCACTGTTCGCAATTTCATATACCTTGCCAAAGTTTGCCACCCGATCAGTTACAGACATTTCAAGGCCCTACCAAGTTGGCCGCTATCGCTCCTGTTCACTGGGATTAGCAGCTTAGTCGGGGTTGCCCTGGAAGTTTGGGCCCATCTTGACTATCCTAGCTACAATCGCTATAGAGCTGGTGATGTGTTGCTCTTGACTTTATTGGCATTTTTTCTGTTGACAAAATTCGCTATAATCTCAATACGCATACGGTGTGCAGTGAACGTTCAACGCTTACGTCAAAGTTTGCTCCAGCCAATCAGCAAACTGATCCTGGCAGAAGTTGCGCTTCTTCTTACCCTGATAGCGTGCATGACGGCAGCGGGTGCTAGCGGTTCACTAACGCTGTCGAAAGCATGCCCACAGACGATAACTAGAGTTATACCTTACAAACTGGTGTCTGTTGTTTACTGTGCTGAAAGACCTATTATTTGGTTACTTGTAATTTCGATGAACTTAGGTAGAAAAACCTCACTTTTGTAAGTCATGGACATGATTTTTGTTTGCTTAACTTATGTTTGCATGATGTGAAGCTTACGTGTGAGCTCTATCGCTTGTTTATTTCTTTCAATATCACAATGCTCATTGTTTCGGTTGACAGTAACAATTTGATCCTTGGAGTGTGCAGAAGAATATTGAAAATACAGAATGGAGAAAAATTAACAAACTAAACATCTCTCATTTTTTATGTTTGCATTTAGTACGACATTACATGAGCACAGAAAAGAATGACATATGTAAGGGTACTAATTTTGATTGAGTAGGCGTGCTCTAGTATTATCAAGAGTACATAATAACTAAGAGTTTGACGAAACTACACTCTTAGCTTTTAGGTACGTGAGATGATCAGCACGATAGCTGCCTGCCATACCCCACAAATTGGACCCTAGTGACCCCTACCACAGAACAGACCTTAATGGGTTTAACTCCCCTCCCTACGTAATAGACCCTAGTAAAATAACCCCCCTCCCCACATAATAGACCCTAGTGAAATGACCCCCCACAAATCAAACCCAAGTGAAATCCACTAGAGTACGATTTGTGGCGGGCGGTTGACTAGGGTCTCCTTTGGCAGGTTGCAAGGGTCCACTTGGTGAGGAGTAGGACGTTATCGTGCAGATAATGTTCCGGTCTAATAGCCAAGAGTGTGGTGCTTGTCATACATTTAGTTATCATGTACTCTTGGTATTGTTTAGTTTCAATTTTTCATTACAGGCTCTTAACACGTTCACAACAAAGTGACCCACGGGTGGGTCACACCCCGAAACAGCCAAAATTGACTGCGCAATGATATTGGGATTCTATTGGAATACTTGAACTCATTTTTTAACTTGTAGTTCTTTATTAACTGGTTTTGTATGAGACTATTACGTCCTGAAACCTGAACGTGTTAAACGTTTCGCTGTTTAAAGTTGTGTTTCTTGTTGGACATTCCCTGTAGTATACGTATACGACCCAACTCAGCTTGAAAGTCGACGAAACATTCCAGAAAGTTTTTAGCGTTCTAACACTGTTTGTGCTAGCCTCTTTCTAGAAAACTCAGCGTTTCCTTTCTGGGCAGAGTTTGAGAACGTTAGGCATCGTCTGCCTAGTTATAATTATAGTCATTCGAAGTATCTCATTGGATTCTAAATTTTGCTTTTTGAAGAATCCTTTTAGCTTTTTGCTACTGCTAGATATCGACAATTTTTTGATTTTTTGACGTTATTTTGCCTGAAATCAAATTGTTCATTATTTCTTCGGATATGCAAGCTGCATGATTGAGGTGTCAATGGTGTCAGTTTGGTGGTTCCACAGAGACCAACTATCCCAGGTATGTTCATTGAGCATTTACCATGCTCACAGGTGGGTTGTCATTAAAACATGAAAATTATGAAACACAACATGAAACAACTTACTTCAATCTGCAAAAAATTTGAAAAATGCACTTCTAAAATTCTGTAAAAAAGTTCTAAACTTCCTAAGCTAAGCTCATTGCTTCTATCACAATGTGAGTGAACATGTTAAGCTTCATTTCGATGGAAAAATGCCTTCTTAACTCCAAGAAATGATGAGCATAATGTAGTGGTTCAACGTTGATGTCTTCAAAAGGGATCACCACTTTAACATTCTTATTGGAGTAGACTAGGATTAACATTCCTATTGGCGTTGACTCTTAGACTCAGGTTTTCATTTGTCCATTTTTGCTCTTTGGGACTTTAAATAAGCCTTCCTTCTCAAAAGAAGTCGGATACTTTCGACACCGACTGCATTGTCAGCTAGGAAATCATAAGCAATCATGTGTCAGTAATCCAACTAGTTAAAACTGAAGTCAGACATAGACTTAAAAACAAAGAATGAAGAACCACAGTTTATTCACGATCTAATGCCTATCCAAAACTAGTCCCAAAATCAGATCTTGGCAATAACTGATGAATTCCCCAACCACAATTATCCATACTATAAGCGAACTCAGAACTATAAATTTAGACGATCAGAAACTCAACTTAGCCCAAATCAATTGTACTCCGATCAGAAGAAATTCAGGTAAAATAAGCAACGGAGGTCGTACAGATATAGGTATTATCTTTACTGTCAGTGCTAGATCTACGTAATCTAGGTTAGGTTTAGGCTCAATTAAGGTTGGTTTCGAATTTTGTTCCCTCTGAGTCGCAAGATAAAGACTCTCTCTCTGTCTGAATCCACTCAATTTTGTGCGGTTGACTCTTGAAGACGAGGATTAGAGCTTGACAAAATGCAGTTTGACAAAATGCAAGAGATTGCTTTTTCAGATCTTTTCTACAACAGCATATAGGAAAGGTAGTAGAGTGAAAAGTGTTACTACAAGATCCAGGCGGATCCCACACCCTAGACCCCCTGAAGGATCAGAGGGGTAGAATAACAGGTTGTAGGAAGAATAGTAAATAGTTCATTCGATACTGTCCTCTATTATGATTTCTCATCTTGCTCCTGTTCGCCTAGGTTACTCAGGATGATAAATTTTTTGTATTTCATATCCAAGGACTTCTTCGATGTAGTGGTGCTGGTTTGAATAAATCAGTCTCTTCTCAAATTTCCTCAGCTAGAAGGATCACTTTGTAGCACTGGATGTGCCAATAGCGTTTCATGCTGAGTTCATCTCGGATTTTTTGTCGGACTTCATTCTAAGCCTAAATTGTTTACATGTGACGTATTTATTTAATAACTTATTTATGCTTCCCACTGGCTGACAATTTCAGCTTAAAAATATTACTACTTTTACTACAACTCCAGTCACTACCTACTCCAACCTATATTTCAATGATATAAAAGTTATCGCTGTACTCCAAGAATTGAGCAAATTACTGTCTTTCAAAATTTGGTGCAAATATGCGTGCCAGCACCGATGAGTGGAACTCTGGGTTCAAATCCCGATCATACTTCTCTATGCAGCAAGTGATGAAACGGATCGCGTTTTTGATAAAACAAAGTGAAGGCAATTACAAACGATTAATGACTTTCTTCAAAATCTGATTTGACGGCAATCCGAAGGTAGTTCTAGCATTGAATAATTCAATATGTATCTTTTTTCTTTCTCTAGCGTAGAGTATAGGATGTATCAATGAACTAAGGCTAAGCGTATAGAAATTGGTTGTGAACTAATGGTCAATATTAAATAACGAACAATCCTTTTAATCAACGTCAACGAACAATACTTTTAATCAGCCTAAAATTGCTGATACCTATTTTCGTGGTTTAGTATGACTCATAGTGCTGAACTAGATCAGAATGTCGGAACAGGATGAGTGGGAGGTTCTTCAGTGGGTAGGATCAGTCGGTTGTGGGCGAGTTCTGTCCCTGCCATTTTTGTGAGTGTGTCATAGTGGTTCCAAGTTTGTGGACTGTACCTATTCTGTCAATTATTTGCTATTTTTGTATGATTTTGAAATAAATGCCTGCATTTGAGTAGAAATCTTCTCGGGTTCTGAACGAGCTCTAATATCACCCCAGTTCATTGAATATCACACAACTACGTTTTGGACCAGGACATCGCACACCTATGACGAGAACTTTCAACAATAAGGTCAGTCCTGTCGTGATTCTAGCACCAGGGCTTCATACCCGACACTAGCATGTTTTACTGTCAAATTTCAGTACATTCATAATTTTAAAATAAAATAAAATAATAATTTAAAATAAAATAATTTAAAAAATTAAGTCATGGATTGTGAATAAACGTGTAGTTTTATTTATACTATTCCACTCTGTCGAAATTTGCTAGTATTATCTGTAACTGTTGATTAAATAATAGTGATATTGCGCCATCATAAAAGGTAAAGGTGTTTTGACAGATTTGTTATCACATTTAAATTTTACGCCGACATTACCATAAAATAGTTCAACTAAAGGACAGGTTAGGCTGTTTCATTTTAGCCGTTTCATTATAACGCTAGATAAGTATTCTGTTCGCTTCTAGAGATCTTGTGTACAAGCACTATTGAAATATTTTTACCTAAATGGGATATGCTTTAGAAAATTGCACCAAATTGCGACGGCAAACACCTGATTGTGTATTTTTTAGATTTTCCAATATCTCCTCAAACGAGATCCATCCTTTGGTTTGCTGATTTGATCGAAATAGGTTGATGTTTGCGTTCATGCCATTCATGGCTCCCTTGTCCTATATTCAAATTGTTGATTTTTAAAATATTTTCCAAATTAAAATTTTCCTGCATTTCGCGTTTTTATTGCCTTGCTCAAATTCAGCGGGTAATAACGCCTCATCTGTGGTCGACAAGAAAAATAACGGCATACGTCTCCCAGCAGCATAAATTCCAGCACTTCCCTATCCCTCTAACTCCACCATGTCTAAAGCGTTTTAAATAATTACACATCTTTGTTTCGTTCTTTCTATTACTTTATTTGACGCAATTGGAGAATATGAAATATGTGGAACTTTCTCTATATCTTTCAGGCAATCATTAATGGGTCACCGTCGACTGAAAGAAGCGTTCGCATCTAATAACATTGAAAAATAAGGTATATATTGTTGAATATTTTTATAAGATTTATATGCTCAATTGTTTGATGTTAAGGAAATTAAAAAATTGCTTCAAAACGCAACTGTAACTGAGCTTCTGGTCACAGCTTGATTTTAAACCTAAATTTTATTTGAAATTTAGTGTTTGAGAACGGCCGTCCATTAAACAGTAGTCCGGTTGAACTATATTTTTGCGTTTTCCGGTTCCGAACCAAAATGGCTATTCGTTATGTTTTATTTAAAGTTTCATATTTTTATTTGAAATCGGGAAATTTATATTAAGGTAAGCATTGTTCCATTGTTTAAGCCAATTAGTTGAAAATCTGATGCAGAAAGATCGGAACAGGTTGATAAATTAGATTTACATTTATCTGGTTTCTTTATGCGTTTATACGATTTATTCAAAATCAACATATCAAAAAATTTTGTTTACATAAACCTAGCAAAAGTTCGCAGATTAAACGTAGCAACAAATTATTGCGGCATTCCGTGGAAAGTTTTAAAGCTTGAACGTCGACAACTAGTTACCAGGCAAACTGGTGAAATTTCGTAAGCTGTAAGCAAGGACTATACAGAAATTCCGGTCGCCACAGCGCCATTCCGTGGAAAGTTTATAAGTCTAAGCCCAGCATACCTGTGGAATCTTGCTAGGTTTGTGTACTCAAAATATTTTGATAGGCGCACACTGGATGGCTGGACAGGGCTGATCCCCTCCGATTAAAGGCGCATCCACCCAAAATGAGCATCATTTACGTAGATTTAAATTTTTTATAGTGTTTTTCAAAGACACATCAACAATTCTATCCCCACCTCCAAGAAATGTTACATCTATTTTTTGACACAACAGTTCCGTCTATAGAAGGAATAAAACGTACGGCGGAGTACTTGTTTCAAATGCAAATGAAATACCTTCTGTGCGCTGAGAGAACTGCTGGCTGTCTGAAATTTTGGTTCCTTGGCATGACAGCCAAGGTCAGGCTTTTCCACTTGGCGGTCGGTCTCAAACACTGCTGGGAATCACGTGTTGGGTGCAGATAAAGCTTTCCTTATATGGAATGGTTTAGTGCATTTTGGCATTAAATATTACCTTGTTTAGTTAGTAGTCACTGAATAAAATGAACATGCTTCAAGGGGAGGGGGTCGCTTTTTTTGGGCGATTTTTCGACCTTCTCCGATTTTGCTCATTTTTACATATTTTGTACTCCCAATGGGTCCGCGAAACAAAGACAAGTGCGTTTTGCGCAATATTGCTTCTATCGTTCTGTAGAGTCCTTCAAAGGTGAATCCGACATAGGAAAATGAAAAGTTACACTAAAAAAGTTTGTGTCCAAAACATTTTTCGCTGTGTGAGAGACTCAGCTCTGAAATTTTTTCACACTTGTTAAGGACATAATGTAGAGTGCAGCGAGTGACTTTGGTGCAATTCTGTTGAGGATTGGAATTTTGGCAAATACCCAAACTCGGAATTTTCACAAATTCTGACTTTAAAACTTTGCCAAAATTTTAATTCTCAGCAGAATTGCACCAAAGTCACTCGCTGCACTCTACATATGTCCTTAACAAGGGTGAAAAATTTCAGAGCTGAGTCTCTTACACAGCGAAAAATTTTTTGGACACAAACTTTTTTACCTTAACTTTTTCATTTTCCTATGTTTAACACATGTCGGAGTCTCCTTTGGAGGACTCTACAGAACGATAGAAGCAATATTGCGCAAAACGCACTTGTCTTGTTTCGCGGACCCATTGGGAGTACAAAATATGTAAAAATGAGCAAAATCGGAGAAGGTCGAAAAATCGCCCAAAAACGCGACCCC
>JASAND010007830.1:0-47149 GCA_030248195.1 Trissonchulus latispiculum | reverse complement strand
TATACTTCGTTCAGTTGTGACGTCTTGCTGCCAGTTTTATTTTTTAGTCAGAATAAAGTTTGTGTGATTTTTAGAGCTAATTTTGTTTTGGATAGTGATGTTTTGTTTCTGTTTGGAGCAATTTGTTTGGAGCTTCGAATTTTCCTTTTCTGCCCTTGAAAGATGAATTGATTATTGGCGAAATATCCTTTATCAGGATATACAATGAACAGCCTACGTTTCCAATTGAAGTGCGTAAGATTATGTCTCTTTGAATTTTAGATAATTTAGAGTTAATTTTGTAGCAGCTACGAAGTATCGCCCACGTTTTTCAACTGCTGAAGATGTGCCGTTGAATAGGATCAAATACTGCTTCTATACAAGTAGAGTTGATTTTTTGGTGTCTCTGCACTTTCCGTTAATATCTTTATTTTTGTCGTTGATTTGGTACATTTTTTCTTTTTCTTTTTTTTCAGAATCTGAAAGGCTTCTGTATGGATCTTTTTGATTATTTGGAGGTCACAGGTGTTTCAGTGGCTCGGCCTATTTCACGTACCCCGACTACCTGCAGGGTCACAGTCAAACTATCCAGTCAGGCCCCTCCTAGCGCCCCTGCTGGGTCAAAAGGTCAACGGCGAGCTTAGCAATGGGCATCCTCCTTCCCATTCAAAGACGACCAAGACCCCCACCGAGCCCCACACTCCCGAAGCAGCCATGCAACAGAGGAATTACACCATTTTGCCTGTGCGCTGGAAGCATTGCGGAACTTGTTCAAGGCTAATCCAGGTAGCGTTAAAAAAGGATATTAATTAGATGTTAATGTTAAGTTCAAGTTCAAGTAAAGACTGCTCTTAGCTTAGATAATAGTTATTTGAAATTCTAACTCAATATCCAACTTAGTGTGAGTTTTTCTGTTTTCTCATTTTCGTTGGCCGGAACCAATTCTACGATTAAACTGGATCGATTTTTATTGTCCCATTTTTTGAGCTTCTTTGTATTTTCTTTTTTTAACTGTTTCTACCTCTCTATTTACTATTAATTCATGCTTTATTCAGTTGAAAGTACGTGAGTTTGCAGCTTGCCCTGTGTTTGCGCATTGTCTTCATCCAGTTATTGTGTGTTCTGTGCTGTCGGTGTTCTGATTTGTCTAGTTGAACAAATGGAGGCTTAGACAGTATTTCCTCCTTTTCCTACAGTATCCTTCAAAAAAAATCCAATGATCAGACACCAACTACTGACCTTGCAAAGGCTGCTGTTATTCCTTCATTTTCCAGAATTGCTTTGAAGCTGTAAATTTTGCAGTTCAATTTGCAGAATTTATTGCAATTTCCGTCCAGTGCTTCATTTTCTATACTTACAGGACGGAGTTGAAAATCGGATTATCGGTTCGGGGTATGAACTTTACCGAAACACTTGTATGACTACACCCATCCAACGCCTTCTTAAAAATTCTGAAGATTTTTCGATGTATTACCTGAACTTACCAAGGTACTTCCACAACTACAGGAGGGACACATGAGCCAGTGTGGGCTCTTGCCAGATGGCAGAAAAGTGAGGTCGTAGTCACACCAACAATTGAAAAACAAGCAAAGCCGGCAAAATTTTTGGATTGTAACATACGCCTATGCCTATGAGATTTTAAATTTCCGAGTTAATAGCTTTCCTTGCGGAAAAAACGTTTCTGAACAAATAGAGAAGTTAGCCATTGATTTGCCTACAATTACCTAAAAAAACTACAAGTATACAGTAAGAACAGGGTTTTTTTTGTGTAAAATACTGTGTATTTAAAAAAAAAAAATTAATTTACACAGTTAAAAACTAATTTACACAACAAAATACACAGCCAAATTTTCCAAAATTTTTACAAAAAGTGCTCTGAAAAAAATAAGTTTTCAAGTCTTTAAGTTTTAAAAAAGCTCTAGCTTTTGACTGAGGGCTGCCGCCCCCAGACCCCGTCTGGTTCCAATGGTTTAGAATGGTTTTCTGCATTTCTGCATCAACATGGTTATGGGTGTTTTATTCTTCTAAGTCTTAATGCTTCTACTTATACAGTTGCGTATAATTTATTTTCGTACTTCGTGCGAATATTTGTAAATAGCTAGTATTTATTCGAATTTAACTATACATATGTTTTCTGAAGCTAGTATTATTCAATATGATTTCTTGTTTATCTCTTGTATATATAATAATAAAAGCAGTCAGAGCTCAGAGCCTAAAAATAGTTGCCATACAACCCAAGAAATATTCAATACGAAAGCTAAAGGAATACAACTTTTCAATGCCGTTTCTGCCGTTAATTTAAAAAACCAAAGAAAACTAAAAAAAAAAAAAAAAATAAAAAAAAAAAAAAAAATATACACAAAAAAAATAAAAAAAAAAAAAAAAAAAAAAAATGTGGGGGCTCCGCCCCCCCAGACCCCCTCCGTTATATAATTGTTTTCTGCATTGCGACATGATTATATATAGGTGGTTCCATTGTTTCTGCAAGTACGTATATACTTCTGCTTATCCAGTTGCGTATAATTTATTTACGTACAGCGTGCAAATATTAGTAAGACAGTATAGTATAGCTAGTACATATGTACGGTTCAATATCGTTTCTTGTACATATCATGTATCATAAAAAGCAGTGTGAGCCATAAAATTGTTGCTGTCTAGCACAATAAATATTCAAAGCGAAAGCTAAAGGAATACAACTTTTCAATGCCGTTTCTGCCGTTAATTTAAAAAATTTCTCAACTTCTGGAGGGCTCCGCCCCCAGACCCCCCTCCATGTATAATTGGTGTGTCTGTACTATATGGAGCCGTCCCCAGTAGCAGTTAAAGCATCGAACCTTACCCCCGCGTGGCTTCTTTCGAAATGTTACACAAGTGCAGTTGGCATAACTTTGGCTTGAATGATCCGAAAATAACATTGTAGCAAGAAAATAACGTCTAAATGTATTTTATTTTATATTACAGTTGAAAAACGACACTTTTAAATTTTACACAGCTTCAAACAAAAATACACAGTGAAATTTAAATTTACACAAGATTTACACAGGTCCGATTTTGAAAAAAAAAACCCTGCGTTAGAAGGTTGTAGAATCAATCACTGGAAAACGTACAATTGTAATGTCTATCTGAAAAACTAATTATACGTGCTAACTGAGAGGTATGCACTCATATCGGTTACGTGCAATCATTTGCTGACCACTCTGCCAGACTGATATAGGTGAGAGCGGGCGTCATCAGTGGCGTACCCTTCACCTATTGCAGCTTTGGGGCTTTCTACGTACGTAATGTTTATCTCGGTCTACGTACGTACTTTAAAATCTACGTACGTACTGTTTTAGGTTTGGAACTGCAGGGCATTGGACAGTTCCGACTCCTCTTTGGTCTATTGGATCTCCCCTATCCGCCCGTTCAACTGCGAGCGCTGGAGGTGATCTCTCTGGCCTCGGCCAATCAGGAGTGTGTCAGTGATATGGCCTCGGCCGGTGTTGTGACACACCTGTTCCTGTTGATGGAATCTTTGCCAAGTAGTAGGTTCTGTGTTGTGGTTAACCTTTACACGTTACCTAAACATGTGCTTTACTAGGATTGACAGAAAAGAATTTGTGCATAATTTTTGCTGATACTTTAATATTTTAGAGAATGAATCTGTTTAATTTTTGCCAAATTTTCAAGTTCAAGAACCGTCCCTTTCGTATTAATGGACAATGTGGACGAATTTCTGATTTGAGATTTTTAGATTTTCGGTCCTCCCATAGCCAAAACGTAATTGGCTAAAGACAGTTTTGATTGAACAATAAATACATATTTTACATATAATGCACTATCACTCTTGCTTATTTTAACCCTGTACTTATTAACATCAGTCTTTGCTCAGTTTACTGTATGCTTACTTTGGATATTGTGTTGTACTTGATGTGTGTGTTTTCTTGTGTTTAGGTCTTGCTTTAATTTTATCCACTCTAAGCAGTCAAATGTCAAATGGTAAAATGGTTAAAGATGCCTTGACATATGGTAAATATAGGATTACCTTTAGCTTTTGTTGAAACTTTTATTTTTTGTCAAGGTTGTTGCGTTTCAGAATGTGAGTTTAAATTTTCAGAAAATCCTACCTCTTTGGAATTGTGAACATCACGTCATACAGGGTATTTTAAGCACCTAGCCCTACGGCAGGCACCTTTGGTGTACCACAGAGGCACCTATGTACTATGAAATTTTGTCGCGCCCTTGGTCAAGCCTTGCCCTTTCTAGGGTTAGCAACTTTATTTGCTTAAAATGACAATAATTAAGTGATCATATAAAATAATAAAATAAATTCAATTAAAATTAAGTAAATATAATAAATAAAATAAAATAATTTTAAATAAACTACTGTGATGTCTTTAAAGATTATTGCATACTAACCACCGACATAGCGTCGGCATGACCCGGCATTGTCTTACCGACTTTGTAGATCAGTATAGTGGCTCCATACGGTGCCTCTAAGACAATTAGGTGCCTGCTTAGTACAGTAAATGCCTGAAAGCGACAAGTCTGCCGTAGGAACGTAATCTTTTTTAAGAATTTTCCGGGAGATGTTAAAGATAGGGTGCGGAAAGTCGTAGCAAATTTTTCTGGAAATGACGCACAACTTAGCATTTTATATGATTTTGCAATGTGAAATTCTTCAGGAATTTATCATTTTCGCTTTTAAGTTTAAGTTTAAGCTCGTAAGGGGGGACTAATGGAGTGCCCAAAGTTTGTTGGATTTGAATTCGTTTTTGCAGGCATATAAAGCATATGCGTGGGCAAAATAGCGTGAAGTCTCTGTTTCGTAGGTGGTTTCTATAATCCACAATTCCTGCGAAAACCTGGCTGACCCCCCGGGTTTCGCGGGTTTTCGCGACACCCAGCATGAATATTTAAAAATTTCTCACAGCTGTTTTGTTCAAAAAAAACGACTACGCTTTGGCACAACTAGAGAAGACATACTGGGTAGTGCATCGCATTGGCTTTGCTGTAACCCTAATGGTTGGAGAGCAATGCTAGCTCAAACTTGAATAAACATCGAAAATTTGGAAAATTTTGGCCGCCGAATCGAAAAATTTAAATCCTGGAAGCTAAACTTTGGTGCGCACATACATCCCATAGTAGAGATGAGCACGGGTCGGATTTTTCGGCCCGGCCCGGCCCGCTTCAAAATCTTGCTCTGCCCGGCCTGCAGGCAAAATTTTTGGGCCCGGCCCGCTCCAAGATTCGGCCCGGCCCGGCCCGCCAAAAGAAAATTTCCAAAATTTTACTAACAATATTATTTCAAAGGCTCATATGCAATATGGAAACGCTAAATTATGCTACAAAATGTTAATTTTTGCTGTAAAATAGCCAGAATGAGTTGATATTTAGCTAATTTTAACGATTTTAGAACATTTTCTATAGTGGATCCGGCCCGTTTCGGCCCGCGCCGGCCCGCAGTTATAAAATCTTGTCGGCCCGGCCCGGCCTGCCCGCTAACAAATGGATGTCGGCCGGGCCGAAATGCTCATCTCTATCCCATAATTCTCTAAATTCATGCCGAATATGGAGGAAATCTGTCAGGTTTGTTTTACGCCACTTGAAACATGAAAAACATCAGTTTTGGCCTGGTGCAAACTGGCATTTTTTTAGTGGGGGCCCCCCCTCACTTTTCGGTTCCTCCTCCACTTTTCGGAGCCTCCCCACTTTCGCCCCCCCCACTTTTCGGCAAGCCGCCACCCACTCTTTTGGGGGTCGCCCAAAAGTGTCAAAAAAATTAGGTTTTTGAGGTCAAATTTTCAAAACTTTTCTCAATTTTTAGCTTATTTATGGACTTATAAGCTCATTTTAAGCTTAAAAACAGCGATTTTTTGCGTTTTTCCTTAAAAATGCTAATTTTTCGCTAAAAATTTCGGTATATTCTACCTTTGGATCGTCCCCCCCCCACTTTTCGGAAGCCCCCCCCCCCACTTTCCCCTCCTCCCCACTTTCAAAACCCTAAAAAATGCCAGTGCAAAAAGTAAGGCGTTCTAGCATGATAACGCAGACAAATTTTTGCTCAAATTGCGTTGATATGATATGTAGCCTTCCTGACCCTACCGCAATAACGTAAATTTCAACTTGTTTCCTTCATAAATGGAAGCATGGTTGTTACTTCCATTATTCAGTCGAATGCCAACTCAACTGACTGGTCGATACGTTTTTCTAGTGTTTGTACAGCCTGCCACACGACAAGAAAGCAACCGTACATCGTCTATAAGGAACAAATTACATTAAATGAATGAGTTCTACCCGATACAATCGGTTTTCCAACTTAAACAAGACTTTTAAACTAAGGCAAATTGAAGATAGAATCCCCCAATTCAGTTGCCCTTTCAAACGATGACATTTCGGTTTTTTGAAAATAACTTGAAATGGGTGGCAAATATGCGATTGCGTTTAGAAGAAAAGTTGTTTAGAAGCATGAAAGCTATCGAAAGATGTAAATATTGTGCATATTGGACAATCTTCAAAAATCCACTTTTCAGCTGTTTTGCCCATTTTTCATGTTTCGAGTGTCATAAATCTGTTTGCGCAAGCCAAACTCCTTCATATTTGGCTAGAATTTGAAGACCTTTGTGGTCTATGTTCACACCAAGTTTTAGCTTCTGTGCTTGCACCCCTGTTAAATTATTCGATTCGGCTATCAAAAATTTCAAAATTTTAGTCGGTTCTTCAAGTTTAAGCTAGCAGTGCTCTCCAATCGTTAGGGCTGCACTAAGGCTAATGCGATGTACATTCAGTCCAATATATCTTCTCTTGTTGTGCAAAAGCGTAGATGTTTTCATTGAATACAACACCTCTGAGAAATTTTTTAACACTTATGTTGGGTGTCTCCAAAGTGGGGGGGGGGTCGGGCAGGTTCTTCGAAGCGTAGCGAGTATGCATGCCAAAATGAATCAAATCGAAAGATGTTTGGGCAAAAGTTTAGTTGCCCCCGCCTTAAGATAAGCAGTATATATCTCGGAACATGCAAATCAATAGGGATTGTCCCCTAGCCCTGCTATTTCTTCAAATAACAAAAAGACTTGGCCATAATAGAACAATGGCTGGTTCCGAACTAGAATTGACGAAGAGCGCAACGAGTAACGAACGCAGCTAGAGCCGCAACGAATGACGAGGTACGCATGGCAATTAACGAGCAGCGAATGACGATTATAATGGTGCGAGACGATTATTGTGTAAACGCTAAACCATTGTAACTCAGACCAAGTCCAGTCGCTTTGTAGAGCTGTCTAACGTATATAACAGCTATGTGGGAATGCAACATCACTGAGTTAGGTTTCATGTTGTCATACACATACACAAGTCTGCTGGGCTAACCTCTTTCTGTCTAATACAATGTAGTCGGTTCTACGCATATGTTCGTCTCTGCACTAAATTTTATGTTGTCAGGTTTCCATATATACGTGTTTTCAATCGACTCGTTTAATGAATGGATATGGAGGTCTTTACGTAACCGAAAGATGGCCTTACGTTTGTGGGATTTATAAACAAAATTTAAGGACGTAGACAAATTCACAATTCATCTAATTTTGTCAAGGAATATTTTACAGTTTGCATCAAATTTTTTAGATTTTTTACAGGTTTAAACATATATATGTATATAATTGAAGGGTCTTTTCCAGATTACCCCCCACCTCTAAAATTCTTAAAACATGACAAAATGAGTTAAAATTTTTCGATTTCGCAAAATTGATTTTTTCGATTCGCAAGGGGAACCGAAAAATTTTTTGTCTTCGATTTTGATGAAAAGTTGCATATAAGGGTTTTCTGGGGCGCTGAGGACAAATCTGAAATCAGTTTTTCGAGTCAACTTTCCGTTAGGATAAGCTTACATCTTAAGCTTACAACTTCAGCTTGTATTGAGCTAACGGAAAGCTGAATCAAAGAACTGATGCACATTCGTGCCAGACATCTGACATCAGCGCCCTAGAAAATCCCAATATGCAACTTTTCATAAAAATAGAAAATAAAAATTTTTTCGGTTCCCCTCCTCCCTTGCGAATCAAAAAAATCAAATTTTGCGAAATCGAAAAATTTTGCGATATTTGAACTCAGCGAGGTCAAAAACATATTACATACATGTAACGTACATGTCGTGTACTAAATTAAAATACACAATAACATTGAACAACCTGTATTAGCAGTGCATGCGACCTCTTCCAGACGAGAGTTCACGGTACAGGCGGCTCATAGTGCAGTTGTATGGGACCAGGTGTTTTAGAAACTTTATCAAGTAGTGCGCGATAGCGCACTACCACCTAGAATAGGGAAAATTTGACGCAATGTGTAAAAACTGGACATTGTTTGGTCTGGGGCCGGCGGAGGAGTGGACCGAACGGGCTCAATCTTTGTGTGATGTGTCTGTGGGTAGGGGTGAAAATACAGGGTACATGTGTTGGCAGGGGTGAAAATGTGAAATTTCAGCCGGATGGGCCGGGTAGATATTGAGCTGTGAAAATTGATCTCCGCGCGGGACGTCGTTTCTCTCCATTCCCCCCTCCCCAGGGGTGCAACTCGGAGGACCCTTCTGGTTCCTACTGTTTTAGGTTTTTTGTACAAAAGATTTTGCGACTCCGGGGATATTACTTTCCGTGGTTCCCGGCCCCCGGTGGCAATCTCGGGGAAATTTCTTTCCACGGTTCACGGTGGGGACCCCCAAGTGACCCCCGTAAAACTTAAGGGGGGGTTCATCGTGGTAAATATGTCACGGGCTTTGCTCATTTTCACACACACACATTCTAGCCACATGTCGTACACTTAAGTTAAATTTTGAATTGTTCCATTTAGTTCTTCGCCAATTACGAGCCGTCAACTGTTCAATTTGAATATGAGCGAGTACGAGGGTGCTGCAGCTAATTGAAGGAAATTTGCGCAAACCAACTTCAAGTTTTCAGCTTATTTTGTTACACACCCTTAAAAACTATAATTAAAAACATTCTTGTGCAGTTTTAAAACAGATGAACATGGCCATAACCTTTTTTGAAGGATTTTACGGAGAAACTTGTGTACTGTTTCACTGATCTGATAAAATGTTTAACCGCAGTTAACTAAAAATAGAAGCATTTCCGTGCAATGGTTCAAGGATAAGAATGCATCAAGGAGAAGAATGCATCCCTGCAATGAGAGCTTTCTATTGATGTATAATATGCCACGTTTTGAAAAATTGTATAAATCGCTGTTTTTAATTATAGTTTTTAAGGGTGTGTAACAAAATAAGCTGAAAAACTTTGAAGTTGGTTTGCGCAAATTTCCTTCAATTAGCTGCAGCACCCTCGTACTCGCTCATATTCAAATTGAACAGTTGACGGCTCGTAATTGGCGAAGAACTAAATGGAACAATTCAAAATTTAACTTAAGTGTACGACATGTGGCTAGAATGTGTGTGTGTGAAAATGAGCAAAGCCCGTGACATATTTACCACGATGAACCCCCCCTTAAGTTTTACGGGGGTCACTTGGGGGTCCCCACCGTGAACCGTGGAAAGAAATTTCCCCGAGATTGCCACCGGGGGCCGGGAACCACGGAAAGTAATATCCCCGGAGTCGCAAAATCTTTTGTACAAAAAACCTAAAACAGTAGGAACCAGAAGGGTCCTCCGAGTTGCACCCCTGGGGAGGGGGGAATGGAGAGAAACGACGTCCCGCGCGGAGATCAATTTTCACAGCTCAATATCTACCCGGCCCATCCGGCTGAAACTTCACATTCTACACCCCTGCCAACACATGTACCCTGTATTTTCACCCCTACCCACAGACACATCACACAAAAGATTGAGCCCGTTCGGTCCACTCCTCCGCCGGCCCCAGACCAAACAATGTCCAGTTTTACACATTGCGTCAAATTTTCCCTATTCTAGGTGGTAGTGCGCTATCGCGCACTACTTGATAAAGTTTCTAAAACACCTGGTCCCATACAACTGCACTATGAGCCGCCTGTACCGTGAACTCTCGTCTGGAAGAGGTCGCATGCACTGCTAATACAGGTTGTTCAATGTTATTGTGTATTACAATTTAGTACACGACATGTACGTTACATGTATGTAATATGTTTTTGACCTCGCTGAGTTCAAATATCGCAAAATTTTTCGATTTCGCAAAATTTGATTTTTTTGATTCGCAAGGGAGGAGGGGAACCGGAAAATTTTTATTTTCTATTTTTATGAAAAGTTGCATATTAAAATTTTCTAGGGCGCTGATGTCAGATGTCTGGCACGAATGTGCATCAGTTCTTTGATTCAGCTTTTCCGTTAGCTCAATACAAGCTGAAGTTGTAAGCTTAAGATGTAAGCTTATCCTAACGGAAAGTTGACTCGAAAAACTGATTTCAGATTTGTCCTCAGCGCCCCAGAAAACCCTTATATGCAACTTTTCATCAAAATCGAAGACAAAGTTTTTGGGTTCCCCTTGCGAATCGAAAAAATCAATTTTGCGAAATCGAAAAATTTTAACTCATTTTGTCATGTTTTAAGAATTTTAGAGGTGGTAATCTGGAAAAGACCCTTCAATTATATACATATATATGTTTAAACCTGTAAAAAATCTAAAAAATTTGATGCAAACTGTAAAATATTCCTTGACAGAATTAGATGAATTGTGAATTTGTCTCCATCTTAAATTTTGTTTATAAATCCCACAAACGTAAGGCCATCTTTCGGTTACGTAAAGACCTCCATATCCATTCATTAAGCGAGTCGATTGAAAACACGTATATATGGAAACCTGACAACATAAAATTTGGTGCGAGACGAACTTCTGCTAAAAACAGAATAAACTTCCGGTAGCTATTAGACAGAAAAGGTTAGCCCAACGAACACATGTCCATGTGTATGACAACATGAAACCTAACTCAGTGATGTTGCATTCCCACATAGCTGTTATATACGTTAGACAGCTCTACAAAGCGACTGGACTTGGTCTGAGTTACAATGGTTTAGCGTTTACACAATAATCGTCTCGCACCATTATAATCGTCATTCGCTGCTCGTTAATTGCCATGCGTACCTCGTCATTCGTTGCGGCTCTAGCTGCGTTCGTTACTCGTTGCGCTCTTCGTCAATTCTAGTTCGGAACCAGCCATTGTTCTATTATGGCCAAGTCTTTTTGTTATTTGAAGAAATAGCAGGGCTAGGGGACAATCCCTATTGATTTGCATGTTCCCAGATATATACTGCTTATCTTAAGGCGGGGGCAACTAAACTTTTGCCCAAACATCTTTCGATTTGATTCATTTTGGCATGCATACTCGCTACGCTTCGAAGAACCTGCCCGACCCCCCCCCCACTTTGGAGACACCCAACATAAGTGTTAAAAAATTTCTCAGAGGTGTTGTATTCAATGAAAACATCTACGCTTTTGCACAACAAGAGAAGATATATTGGACTGAATGTACATCGCATTAGCCTTAGTGCAGCCCTAACGATTGGAGAGCACTGCTAGCTTAAACTTGAAGAACCGACTAAAATTTTGAAATTTTTGATAGCCGAATCGAATAATTTAACAGGGGTGCAAGCACAGAAGCTAAAACTTGGTGTGAACATAGACCACAAAGGTCTTCAAATTCTAGCCAAATATGAAGGAGTTTGGCTTGCGCAAACAGATTTATGACACTCGAAACATGAAAAATGGGCAAAACAGCTGAAAAGTGGATTTTGAAGATTGTCCAATATAAACAATATTTACATCTTTCGATAGCTTTCATGCTTCTAAACAACTTTTCTTCTAAACGCAATCGCATATTTGCCACCCATTTCAAGTTATTTTCAAAAAACCGAAATGTCATCGTTTGAAAAGGGCAACTGAATTGGGGAATTCTATCTTCAATTTGCCTTAGTTTAAAAGTCTTGATTAAATTGGAAAAAACGATTGTATCGGGTAGAGCTCATTCATTTACATGTATTTTGTTCCTTATAGACGATGTACGGTTGCTTTCTTGTCGTGTGGCAGGCTGTACAAACACTAGAAAAACATCTCGACCAATTAGTTGAGTTGGCATTCGACTGAATAATGGAAGTAACAACCATGCTTCCATTTATGAAGGAAACAAGTTGAAATTTACGTTATTGCGGTAGGGTCAGGAAGGCTACATATCATATCAACGCAATTTGAGCAAAAATTTGTCTGCGTTATCATGCTAGAACGCCTTACTTTTTGCACTGGCATTTTTTAGGGTTTTGAAAGTGGGGAGGAAGTGAAGGGGGGCTTCCGAAAAGTGGGGGGGGGGACGATCAAAAGGTAGAATATACCGAAATTTTTAACGAAAAATTAGCATTTTTAAAGGAAAACGAAAAAATCGCTGTTTTTAAGCTTAAAATGAGCTTATAAGAGTCCATAAATAAGCTAAAAAGTGAGAAAAATTTTTGAAAATTTGACCTTAAAAACTTAATTTTAAACACTTTTGCGCGACCCCCAAAAGTGGATAGCGGCTTGCCGAAAAGTGGGGGGGGCGAAAGTGGGGGGCTCGAAAGGTGGAGGAGGAACCCCAAAAGAAAAGTGAGGGGGGGCCCCCACTAAAAAAAATGCCAGTTTGCACCAGGCCAAAACTGATGTTTTTTATGTTTACAAGTGGCGTAAAACAAACCTGACAGATTTCCTCCATATTCGGCATGAATTTAGAGAATTATGGGATAGAGATGAGCATTTCGGCCCGGCCGACATCCATTTGTTAGCGGGCAGGCCGGGCCGGGCCGACAAGATTTTATAACTGCGGGCCGGCGCGGGCACAAACGGAGCCGGATCCACTATAGAAAATGTTCTAAAATCGTTAAAATTAGCTAAATATCAACTCATTCTGGCTATTTTACAGCAAAAATTAACATTTTGTAGCATAATTTAGCGTTTCCATATTGCATATGAGCCTTTGAAATAATATTGTTAGTAAAATTTTGGAAATTTTCTTTTGGCGGGCCGGGCCGGGCCGAATCTTGGAGCGGGCCGGGCCCAAAAATTTTGCCTGCAGGCCGGGCAGAGCAAGATTTTGAAGCGGGCCGGGCCGGGCCGAAAAATCCGACCCGTGCTCATCTCTACTATGGGATGTATGTGCGCACCAAAGTTTAGCTTCCAGGATTTAAATTTTTCGATTCGGCGGCCAAAATTTTCCAAATTTTCGATGTTTATTCAAGTTTGAGCTAGCATTGCTCTCCAACCATTAGGGTTTCAGCAAAGCCAATGCGATGCACTACCCAGTATGTCTTCTCTAGTTGTGCCAAAGCGTAGTCGTTTTTTTTGAGAAAAAAAGCTGTGAGAAATTTTTAAATATTAATTCTGGGTGTCGCGAAAAACCCCCGAAACCCGGGGGTCAGCCAGGTTTTCGCAGGAATTGTGGATTATAGAAACCACCTACGAAACAGAGACTCTCACGCTATCTTTGCCCACGCATATGCTTTATATGCCTGCAAAAACGAATTCAAATCCAACAAACTTTGGGCACTCCATTAGTCCCCCCTTACGAGCTTAAACTTAAACTTAAAAGCGAAAATGATAAATTCCTGAAGAATTTCACATTGCAAAATCATATAAAATGCTAAGTTGTGCGTCATTTCCAGAAAAATTTGCTACGACTTTCCGCACCCTATCTTTAACATCTCCCGGAAAATTCTTAAAAAAGATTACGTTCCTACGGCAGACTTGTCGCTTTCAGGCATTTACTGTACTAAGCAGGCACCTAATTGTCTTAGAGGCACCGTATGGAGCCACTATACTGATCTACAAAGTCGGTAAGACAATGCCGGGTCATGCCGACGCTATGTCGGTGGTTAGTATGCAATAATCTTTAAAGACATCACAGTAGTTTATTTAAAATTATTTTATTTTATTTATTATATTTACTTAATTTTAATTGAATTTATTTTATTATTTTATATGATCACTTAATTATTGTCATTTTAAGCAAATAAAGTTGCTAACCCTAGAAAGGGCAAGGCTTGACCAAGGGCGCGACAAAATTTCATAGTACATAGGTGCCTCTGTGGTACACCAAAGGTGCCTGCCGTAGGGCTAGGTGCTTAAAATACCCTGTATGACGTGATGTTCACAATTCCAAAGAGGTAGGATTTTCTGAAAATTTAAACTCACATTCTGAAACGCAACAACCTTGACAAAAAATAAAAGTTTCAACAAAAGCTAAAGGTAATCCTATATTTACCATATGTCAAGGCATCTTTAACCATTTTACCATTTGACATTTGACTGCTTAGAGTGGATAAAATTAAAGCAAGACCTAAACACAAGAAAACACACACATCAAGTACAACACAATATCCAAAGTAAGCATACAGTAAACTGAGCAAAGACTGATGTTAATAAGTACAGGGTTAAAATAAGCAAGAGTGATAGTGCATTATATGTAAAATATGTATTTATTGTTCAATCAAAACTGTCTTTAGCCAATTACGTTTTGGCTATGGGAGGACCGAAAATCTAAAAATCTCAAATCAGAAATTCGTCCACATTGTCCATTAATACGAAAGGGACGGTTCTTGAACTTGAAAATTTGGCAAAAATTAAACAGATTCATTCTCTAAAATATTAAAGTATCAGCAAAAATTATGCACAAATTCTTTTCTGTCAATCCTAGTAAAGCACATGTTTAGGTAACGTGTAAAGGTTAACCACAACACAGAACCTACTACTTGGCAAAGATTCCATCAACAGGAACAGGTGTGTCACAACACCGGCCGAGGCCATATCACTGACACACTCCTGATTGGCCGAGGCCAGAGAGATCACCTCCAGCGCTCGCAGTTGAACGGGCGGATAGGGGAGATCCAATAGACCAAAGAGGAGTCGGAACTGTCCAATGCCCTGCAGTTCCAAACCTAAAACAGTACGTACGTAGATTTTAAAGTACGTACGTAGACCGAGATAAACATTACGTACGTAGAAAGCCCCAAAGCTGCAATAGGTGAAGGGTACGCCACTGATGACGCCCGCTCTCACCTATATCAGTCTGGCAGAGTGGTCAGCAAATGATTGCACGTAACCGATATGAGTGCATACCTCTCAGTTAGCACGTATAATTAGTTTTTCAGATAGACATTACAATTGTACGTTTTCCAGTGATTGATTCTACAACCTTCTAACGCAGGGTTTTTTTTTTCAAAATCGGACCTGTGTAAATCTTGTGTAAATTTAAATTTCACTGTGTATTTTTGTTTGAAGCTGTGTAAAATTTAAAAGTGTCGTTTTTCAACTGTAATATAAAATAAAATACATTTAGACGTTATTTTCTTGCTACAATGTTATTTTCGGATCATTCAAGCCAAAGTTATGCCAACTGCACTTGTGTAACATTTCGAAAGAAGCCACGCGGGGGTAAGGTTCGATGCTTTAACTGCTACTGGGGACGGCTCCATATAGTACAGACACACCAATTATACATGGAGGGGGGGTCTGGGGGCGGAGCCCCCCCAGAAGTTGAGAAATTTTTTTTAAATTAACGGCAGAAACGGCATTGAAAAGTTGTATTCCTTTAGCTTTCGCTTTGAATATTTATTGTGCTAGACAGCAACAATTTTATGGCTCACACTGCTTTTTATGATACATGATATGTACAAGAAACGATATTGAACCGTACATATGTACTAGCTATACTATACTGTCTTACTAATATTTGCACGCTGTACGTAAATAAATTATACGCAACTGGATAAGCAGAAGTATATATATACTTGCAGAAACAATGGAACACCTATATATAATCATGTCGCAATGCAGAAAACAATTATACAACGGAGGGGGGTCTGGGGGCGGAGCCCCCCAGAAGTTGAGAAATTTTTTAAATTAACGGCAGAAACGGCATTGAAAAGTTGTATTCCTTTAGCTTTCGTATTGAATATTTCTTGGGTTGTATGGCAACTATTTTTAGGCTCTGAGCTCTGACTGCTTTTATTATTATATATACAAGAGATAAACAAGAAATCATATTGAATAATACTAGCTTCAGAAAACATATGTATAGTTAAATTCGAATAAATACTAGCTATTTACAAATATTCGCACGCAGTACGAAAATAAATTATACGCAACTGTATAAGTAGAAGCATTAAGACTTAGAAGAATAAAACACCCATAACCATGTTGATGCAGAAATGCAGAAAACCATTCTAAGCCATTGGAAACAGGCGGGGGTCTGGGGGCGGCAGCCCCCAGTTAAAAGCTAGAGCTTTTTTAAAACTTAAAGACTTGAAAACTATTTTTTCAGAGCACTTTTTGTAAAAATTTTCGAAAATTTGGCTGTGTATTTTGTTGTGTAAATTAGTTTTTCACTGTGTAAATTAATTTTTTTTGTGTAAATACACAGTATTTTACACAAAAAAAACCCTGTTCTAACGGTATACTTAGTTTTTTAGGTAATGGTAGGCAAATCAGTTACTAACTTCTCTATTTGTTCAGAAACGTTTTTTCCGCAAGGAAAGCTATTAACTGAAATTTAAAATCTCATAGGCATAGGGTATGATACAAGCCAAAAATTTTGCCGGCTTTGCTTGTTTTTCAATTGTTCGTAAGACTACGACCTACGCTTGTCTGCCGTCTGGCAAGAGCCTACACTGTCTATGTGTCCCTCCTGTAGTTAGGAAGTACCTTGGTAAGTTCAGGTAATACATCGAAAAATCTTCAGAATTTTTAAGAAGGCGTTGGATGGGTGTAGTCATACAAGAGTTTCGGTAAAGTTCATACCCCGAACCGATAATCCGATTTTCAACTCCGTCCTGTAAGTATAGAAAATGAAGCACTGGACGGAAATTGCAATAAATTCTGCAAATTGAACTGCAAAATTTACAGCTTCTAAGCAATTCTGGAAAATGAAGGAATAAAGAAGCCTTTGCAAGGTCAGTAGTTGGTGTCTGATCATTGGATTTTTTTGAAGGATACTTTAGAAAAAGAAGGAGGGGCTGTCTAAGCCTCCATTTGTTCAACTAGACAAATCAGAACACCGACAGCACAGAACACACAATAACTGGACAAGACAATGCACAAACACAGGGCAAGCTGCAAACTCACGTACTTTCAACTGAATAAAGCATGAATTAATAGTAAATAGAGAGGTAGAAACAGTTAAAAAAAGAAAATACAAAGAAGCTCAAAAAATGGGACAATAAAAATCGATCCAGTTTAATCAGAATTGGTTCCGCCACCGAAAATGAGAAAACAGAAAACTCACACTAAGTTGGATATTGAGTTAGAATTTCAAATAACTATTATCTAAGCTAAGACAGTCTTTACTTGAACTTGAACTTAAGATTAACATCTAATTAATATCCCTTTTTAGCGCTACCTGGATTAGCCTTGAACAAGTTCCGCAATGCTTCCAGCGCACAGGCCAAATGGTGTAACCTCTGTTGCATGGCAGCTTCGGGAGTGTGGGGCTCGGTGGGGGTCTTGGTCGTCTTGGAATGGGAAGGAGGATGGCCATTGCTAAGCTCGCCGTTGACCTTTGACCCAGCAGGGGCGCTAGGAGGGGCCTGACTAGTAGTTTGACTGTGACCCTGCAGGTGGTCGGGGGACGTGAAATAGGCCGACACGGAAACACCTGTGACCGCTAAATAATCAAACAGATCCATACAGAAGCCTTTGGGATTCTGAAAAAAGAAAAAGAAAAAAGTAGCAAATCAACGACAAAAATAAAGATATTAATGGAAATGCAGAGACACCAAAAAATCAACTCTACTTGTATAGAAGCAGTATTTGATCCTATTCAACAACACATCTTCAGCAGTTGAAAAACGTAGCGATACTTCGTAGCTGCTACAAAATTAAATTTAAATTATCTAAAATTCAAAGAGACATAATCTTACGCACTTCAATTACAAACGTAGGCTGTTCATTGTATATCCTGATAAAGATATCGCCAATAATCAATTCATCTTTCAGGGCAGAAAAGGAAAATTCAGCTCCAAACAAATCGCTCTAAACAGAAACAAAACATCACTATCCAAAACAAAATTAGCTCTAAAATTCAATAAACTTTATTCTGACTAAAAATAAAACCATGGCACTAAATGTACCTACGTATATACTAGCCAAAAATGGAAGGCCAGAAGCATACAAAACACAATTTACTTCTGATCTATGTTGTTCGTGGTGTGGTTTCATCTCTAAAGTTAGACGCTTTTTATGCCACGGGAGCTGTTAATTTTTTTACAACTAACTTTTACAAAAATTTACTTCCAAATATATTCACAAACATAACATTTTACAAACTTCCACTTTTACCGACGCTCCGAACCGTGCGCACTAAAAATATGCTCATAAGATAGAAAGATGACCACCCCCTCCCCCGCTGAAACAGCAACAAATTGATTCGCGTGGGCTAGAGAGTCACTGCATAAGTTCCACCCTAATACGATAAAAATATACTCACTGTACTAGAGCCAGATGTACGATGAGTTTCCACAAATTCCAACAGTTCCACTCTACTTCCATTATCCCACAGGAAATAGGGCGTCTCATGATTACCATTCAACGTTTTCAATACCTACGAACACAAAGGCAAAATGAAAAAATAAAAAACGAAACAGTTTTCATATTATCCTCTACAAAGTTTGTTTAAAAGAAAAGAAAAGATTAATCACTGAGAAAATCGTGTGTGTCTCTTACTCTGCTGAATTCAAACTGAAAACTGCTAAAACTTTAATTTGTATACTTAAAACTACTAATTTTCTTATCAAAAATCCGCGTATACAGTAGTATATCCTGTATATCCCCAAAATAGCCTAACCTAACGTCTCAGCTGTTTTTACCAATTGTTATTTTTGCTCTTCAATTTTTTGCTACCACTACTCACAAAATCAGGTGGACTAGACTGGAGTAGTTTCAGTATGTAGGGCAAAAGCATAGCTTGTAGGGCGTTTTGAACTCCATCATGTTCGGGGCAGCCTTCCCGGAATCCGGCCAAGGCAGCGCAGGCTTCACAGCAGGCTCGGGCCAGGCGATTTTGAAGCTCCTATGTAGAAACAGTAAAAAATACAAGGTTAGCATACAACTGGGTTTATTTTAGCGGGAGGGTCAGGGAGGGAAGCCCTCCCCCCACTCATCTTGAGTTGCAACGAAATTGCTAAATTTAAAGGATTTTTGGCAAAAATTTCAAAAATTTTCCAAAATCGTCTATTTTGGTGCTAAAACTTAATTTTGAAACAATTTAGCTTATCTATGACAGTTTTGCGACAGTTTTGAGCTCTTAGACCACTTTAGGTCCCCCACGCCTAACCTCCCCCCACTCGTTGGGGGGGGGGTCTCCCACCTCCTCCTTTTCCCCTTAAAATAAACCCAGTACAATTGTATAAGAATTTGTTTTAAATCTTATTTCGTGGCGGAAATGAATCAAGATTAGCGCAGCAGTCACACTTATGTAGCCTATTGCTTACAGAATTGTTCTAAGTTACACACTGTTTCATACTATCCCAAGAACTTTATAGGGTCTTTCCGTCGGGGAGGGGGCATTTTTGGTAAAGAGCCTAAATCGGTGGCTTTTGAGTTTGCATGCAGAAAACACAAAAAGCTCTGAAATAGGAATAAATGTAGGGTAAAAACAGACATTTTTAAGCCCAAATCTCCGACAAAATAGCAAATGTTTTAAAAAGTGGCATATTTTTGGGAAAACTTCAGGCACATAGTGATAGATAGAAGCCCAAAATCCCGGGGGGATGATTAGGAGGGCCCTCCTATACCCTGTATCCCACAAGGAAGAAAGCGCATCCAGCTTTTTTGAGAAGCGACAGAAAATTACCTGGATGATGCTATATATGTACCACAACACAGAATAACAGTCAAATCGATAAAAGATAGCATAAACACTGTAAAAAATGTTGCATACTTGTTGATTCGATTGAGCCGATTTCTCCACACCTCCCTCGTCCAGGGTGTAGTCATACTGGAATAGATTGGGCAGGAGGCACCACAGGATACCCGACTGGAAGAGTTGAGTCTGAAGGAGGGTATCAACGCTGAGCGCAGCAGCGCAATCCGCTGCAGCCACGGACAGGCTAACCAAATGCTGAAAAAAGAAAGAGAAAACCAGTGCAAAAAATCTTGAAAAAATAAATAAACAAATACAAATAAATAAATAAATAAATTTTCACCTTAAAATTACTATTTAAATAATAAAATGTCCGCTACATATGTATGTAATTCAAAATAATAATACCGTCCTCAAGCATACCTTAAAGTATAGAACCCGTACAATATCCTTAAAAATGCCAGGGAGGTCGGCCAACTTCTCTCGACAGGCCTGAAACTGGGCTGCCACTTCGTAACAGTGACACACATTCCCGGCGGCCGGCACGGGCCCCCCCCCAAAGGGGCACACAGCGCGAAAGGCCACATCGGAGCTCAAAAAAACCAAAACAAAAAAAAAAATCAAACAAAAAAAAAAAATGCGATAATTTAACTTTACATATAACTGAAAAAAAAACTAAAAATAAAAAACGAACAAAATTACAAACACTTTACTATAACAACAAGATGAATAATAAAAATACAAAACAAAAAATAAATAACACTAAAAATCAAATAATATATTTTTATAAAATTAAATTTTCCTCTCCCAACAAAAAAAAATAAAAACAAACCAAAAAAAAAACACAAAAAAACAACAAAAATATTATAACAAAAACACACCCCCACCTCCACCACCACCCCCCCCCCACCGGCGCGCTCACCGGCTAAAGAACAGCCGCCCCCCACCGCCCCACCCACCCCCCCCCCGCCGAAAAAACGAAACCCCCCCAATCACCCGAGGATTGTTCGATCGTGGGGGTAACCGGGAACTGGAGGGACCCACCCCAAAAAAAAAAAAAAAAAAAAAAAAAAAAAAAAAAAAAAAAAACAATAAAAAATCAAACAAAACAAAACATAACATCCCACCCAACCCATCCATTTCTTTCAAAACAAACAAAATGTAGAGGATCTACTGCAGCGAGGGAGGGCGGAAACAACAGAACACAAAAAACAAAAAAACAAAAATATCTTTTTTTTTTCACCCACAACCACAAAAACAAAACTTCCTCTTTTTTTTCTTTTCTTCCCTTCCGCAGAGGCGCCCCCCTCTGTTTTACTAAACTTTACATGAATCACAATAGTCTGTTTTATCCTGAACAGACAACAACAAATTTTTAAAAAAATTAAAAAAACAAAAAAACCCCCCTATTCCCCCCGGAGAACAAGGAACGAAGTTTTAAAACACAGTTGAATACGTTCCGGATCCGGACCAGAGGACAGTTTAGAGGCACGACTGCACAGAAACTCATAGGCCCTGTTGATCTTTTCAAACGTTTCCTAAACAAAGAAAAATACACCAAAAAAAAAAAAACCCCCAAAAAAACAAAATATAAAACAAAAAAAAAAACCACAAAAAAAAAAAAACCCAAAATATAAAAAAAAAAAAAAAAAAAAACCCAAAAAAATAAAAAAAAAATAAAAAAAAAAAAAAAAAAAAAAAAAAAATTAACAAAACCCCCGCCTCCCACGAGACCCCGAAAAAAAAAAAAAAAAAAGACAAGACACAAAAGACTTTTTTTTTGGGGGGGGGGGGGGGGTGCCCCCCCTTTTTGGGTCCCCCCCCTCGACCCCTTCCCCACTTTTTTGGGCTTCCCCCCCACTGTGTTGTTGTTGTTGTGATTTCCTGGATCGTCTGGGAGGGTCCCAATATGATTGGAGAGGTTAATACCTCCCCACACCCTTGAGGAACTCCAGGACCGCCCGGGGCTCCTCCGAAAGGACCGAGATGGTGGGGTTGGGGCCAAGGTGCCGGGTGCGCATTGCCGTATGGGCCGGACAATGGATAAAAAGATGGAGGATATCTTCCTCCGGGTGCCCACAGTTAGGACAGGCCGGGGAAGCAGAGATACCGATTCGGTGTCGGTATTGGGCCAGTAGATTGCAGTGTCCATTGGCTCTCAATTGTGCCAACAGAACACGCTCCTTTCTGGTCATTGTTATTTCCGCTGCGGTGGCCGCTCTGGACCGGCCACTGTAGATTCCCATCTGGTCGTAGGTTTTCTGGTTTTCCAACGACTCGTTCCGGTAGTGTCGCTTGATGGTTGATTTTGCCGTTGAGTAGTCGACAGGCACATCTGCCTGTGGCAGCGTAGAAGCCAATTTAGCCGCTTCATCGGCCAGCTCATTTCCGTTGATTCCTATGTGTGACGGCACCCACTGAAATGTGAAATGGATGCTCCGTTCGTCCAGCTGATGCAGGACTTTCCAGATTTCAGAAATTAGTTTGCTTCCGTCTCCTCGCAGGTGGCCGGATTGCAGCTTCGTGATCAGAGATTTGGAGTCAGAGCAGATTCTGATCTCTGACCATTCGGGTTTCCGGTTGGTTTTAATCCATCGGAGGCCTTCTAAGACGGCAAAGGTTTCCGCCCTAAAACTAGAGCAGCAGCTTCCGGAGGCTGCTAGGATCCGGTGGACTTCTGTACCACCAGGCGTCATGATGACTGCAGCAGAGCCTCCATTTTTGGTCCCTTCACTGGCCGATCCGTCAGTCCAAATGACAATTTGCGGTTCCGGCAGAGCAGCCAGAGTGGCCGTGGTGGAGGCAACCAGTTGGTTTGAGTTCTTTCCTGACCCGTCGAGGAGGTTTGCATTCAGCGTGACAGACGGAGTTGACCATGGTGGGAGGGTTGGTAGTTCCAGGGGCTCTCGGTTCAGATCAGCAAGGCCACAGCTTTCACTTATCTGTGACCCGAGGCGTCTCCAGGAAGGTTGGGATTTTAGTCTCTGCTCCACTGAGACTTCCGCAGTCCGGCGGCGGGGGTTTTCAGGTGGAAGCCGGAGTGATTTTTCATAGGCACAGGCGACTAATTCATTGGATCTGATTTTCACTGATGGCAAATTTGCTTCCATCCGGACATAGTCAGCCGGGCTACCGGCCAGGCAACCTGTGATCACTCTGGCAGCTGAATTTTGGGAGGCCTCCAGCTTCGCTTCGTTTGATTTAGAGATCGACGGGAACCATGCGGCCAGCGCATATTCAAGGATCGATCTAATATAGGCTATATACATGCATCTGAGGTCCTCCTTTCCTGGCCCCCAGGCTCGGCCGGCCACGGCTCTCAGGGCAGCAGTTCGTTGTCGCATCCGTTGCCTGAGGTCAGTGATGTGAGGAGTGAAGGATAGGTTCCAGTCAAATTTAACCCCAAGAAAGACGGGGTTTTTATCGTGCGGTATTCGTTTCCCGCAGATCTGAAGGGCTGGGGCGTGGCTGGCTTCTTTGTTGTGAGTAGAGAAGATGCAGCACTGGCATTTGTCGGCATTTATATGGGCTTCATTCTTCATGGCCCATTTCGAGATGACGTCCAGTGCCTTCTGGAGAAGCGCTTCTGCCTTTTTGATGTTCGGATCCGAGGTCCAGATAGCCACGTCGTCAGCGTAGATGCTAGCACTGACGCCCTCTGGAATTTCCTTCAGGATATCGTCTACATAGACCAGGAACAGGAGTGGCGACAGCACAGATCCTTGGGGAACTCCCTGGTAGAATAGCTTCGGGTCACTGGTGATGTTGTTCAGCCGAACTCTACCCTTGCGATGGGACAGAAAGCTCCTGATCCATCTGACCACATGGAGGGGAACCTGCTTCTCAATCAGTTTCCAGATGATTCGGTCCTGGATAGCGGTATCAAAGGCCCTGGCGAAGTCAATCATGGCCAGTACGGTCCTCTTTGCCGGCGGGCGTTTCTGGAAGCCGTCAGCCGTTTCTTGTATGATTCTGGCAATTTGGTCTTCGGTACTTCGTAGGGCTCTGAATCCCGCTTGCTCCTGACAGAGACCTCCAGTGGATTCAAGGAGGTGCTGCAGCCTTGCCTTCACCAGCGTTTCCATCAGTTTGCAGACACAGCTGGTGAGGCTGATTGGACGGTAGGAGGCCGTTTGATCCAGCGGTTTCCCCTTTTTAGGGATTGGGATAATGTCCGCTTCTCTCCAGCTTTGTGGGGTGACCCCGGATTTCCAGGATTCGTTGAACACTTTCAGTAGGAACTCCCTGGCAGAGAAGGGAAGGTTCTTCAGCATTTCGTTACTTATACCGTCCCTTCCAGGGCATTTTCCGTTCTTCAACCGGCTGATAGCAAGTTCCAGCTCCATCATGGTAAAGGGTGAGCTGGCTGGGTGCTGTGACTGAGTTTCATCCAAACGGTGTAGGCGCTGTCTGATTTGAATGCGGATTTTCTTTCTTTCTGCTGACGGCTTGACGTAGCTGACGGACGAGTACTGTCGTATGAAGGCCCTTGCCTTTTCCCTGTCGGTGGAGAGTTGTTTGCCATTGGAATGGATCACCTGATTTGGATTTGATTTAGCAATTTTGCCGTCGATCGAGTGGATAACTGCCCAAACTGATCTTGGGTCTGTTCGGGCGTTGAGGGTGGATGCGAAGCTTCTCCAGCTGTCTGTCTTCAAAGTTCTGATGAGGGCAACAGCTTCTCGTTTAGCGGCAATCCATTGTTGCCTTCCAGCTTCGTCGACACTAGCTCTTTCTCGAAGGGCACGGCATTTCTGTATGGCGTCCTCCGCTTCCTGGCACCACCAGGGGGCCCGTTTCACCACATTTCCCCTTGGAATGCTTCTCCTGGCAGCCGAGATGATAGCATCAGTCAAATACTTGGATGCTTTGAGGGTGCCAACGGTAGCAGGGTCAGGGGCGTGATCCATGCTTTGCTGGAGCAGATTCCTGAAATTGTTCCAGTTGGCCTTCCTAAAGGCCCACTTCGGTGGGCCCCGAGCGCCGGGGCTACCAGGCACAGATGGGAGGGTGAGAGTGGTGAGGATTGGTTGGTGGTCCGACAGTGTTGTCTGCTGTACCTCCCATGTCGTGGACAGGGCGAGGGCCGATTTGCAGATGGTGAGGTCAGGTGCTGTGGGGCCTTCCCGCGGGTTGGCACCCAGACGGGTGGGGCAGCCATTGTTGAGTACCACCATGTCTTCAGTAGCCAGCCATTCGTCAACCAGATCCCCGAGGTCATCGGGTTGGTTTCTGTTCTCCCACGTAGGGGAGTGGGCGTTCAGATCTCCCCCGATAATGCTGTTCCGGTCTGAGGGGAGGGCAGCTGGATCGAAATTTTGGGTCCGCTGTTCTTCTGTCTGGCGCTGAATAGGAGGCACGTACACACTGGTCAAGGTGTATTCAGCTCCCTTCAGGTAAATTCTGACCTCCACTGCATCCGTCGACTGGTCAGCCGCAGCAGTCAAAGTTCTCGAGGTCCGCGAATAGGTGATAGTATCCTTGATTAGGATACCGACTCCACCGCCCTTCACTCCGCCTCTGCCTCGAGCCTGTCGCCTGTGCTGCCATTCTGCGTTGTATCCTTTGAATGATGGCGTCGCGTCTCCCTGCAAGTGGGTTTCTTGCAGCAGTGCAATATCGATGTTCTGGTCCGCCAAGGTTTTCTCGATCCATTCCTTCTTCGCCCTCAGACCCCCAGCGTTCCACTGCCAGATTTTCAGCTGTTTTCTGGCCAGCGGGTCCGGGGCTGGTCGAGGTCTGACTGTGGGAGGGATACGCGTCGCAGCTGTACCAGCAGCTGCAGCGGCCTGTGGGGCAGTAGCAGCCAGCAGGGGAGTGGGAGGGGCAGCTGGAGAGGGAGGGGCTGCAGGGGGCGGAGGGGGCGGGAGACAATGCGCACACTTCCAGGAATATTGGTCGTAGCCACGGAATGAGGATAGGCCGGAACACGGCCTCAGATGCACCCAGCCGCCACAGGCGGTGCATCGTACACAGTTCTTGGGGGCATTTCGGTTACAGATGGGACACGGCCAGATAGGGCCAGGGTTTCGTTCTACATCGCCGGCGCGCAGCAGCAGGAGACCCCAGTATACCGGCTTACCGGGGTCTCCTGCCAAAAACCCGGCTGAAAGGCACCAAGGTGGGTCCAAAGGAGGGGCCTCCGGAATAGGAGTAGGAGTAGGACCACAAGGGGCCAGGTAACGAGAGCCTTTTGTTGCCCTCTTCCCGGGGGAACCAACCAGGGAATCCCAGGGAGGGTTTCTGCCGCACCACCACGGCAAGGCGCTTCTCCAGGTGCAGTTCCCCCCCACTCACCATAAGGTGCCCAGAAAATGCCAAATTGTAAGGATTTTTGGAATGCCAAATTTTAAGGATTTTTGGTCAAAATTTTCAAAAATTGTCCGGCTTCGCCGGAATTGTTTGTCAAAAATCGTCTATTTAGGTGCTCAAACTCGATTTTTGAGCACTTTTTAGCATAGTTATAGCAGTATATGTAGAAAACAGGCTATTTTTACTGCGTTTTTAGCGATTTTAAACCACTTTGGATTCCCCCCACTTTTGGGTTCTCCCTCCCCACTAGTGGGGGGGGGGGGCTCCCCCCCCACTCTCCCCACCCTCACTTTTTTCGCCTAGAAAAAGCCCAGGAAGACACTAATGAACACCAGTAGCAGCATACTCGGCCTTCAGGATTTTTATCCGGATGATATTTGTGTGCCAGTTTGAAGTAGGATTTTCGTATGATTCCTTCATCGTTTCTGAAAATGTAGGAAAAAAACTGCAGATTGATAACAAACAAAAAGAAGATGAAAGGAATCAACGCAAATGCAAGAAATACGTAGGAAAAAAGCAGCAGTTTTCAGGAAATAAGTGAGCCAAATGGAGAATTCAAACAAATTTTAATTCTCAGATTTGAAAAATCCTTCAGAATTCTCATAGCCACCACCATAATATACACTCAGGAGACAACGGATTAATTTTTCGTGTGGGAGGATCTGTGTTTTTTTTCGTCCGAACTTTTTGCGGTCCGTGGCGCAGTGCCCCAAAATTATTTTGCGTAATTTGGAAAAAAATTGCGCCACGCCTGTTCTTGCTCAAAAAACCGATTTTTGCGTTATTTTATACCTTATTTAACGTTTTAAAGCATTTTAAATGCTTAATTTATCGTTTTGCCACGCGAGAGAGGATCCTTAGAAGATTTTACGCAATTCTTAGCGCGAAAGTGCGTTTTCAAGAAATTAATAAATAGTTGATTCAGAAACAGTCCATTTTCGTGTGTTCCAAGAAAATTGTGCGGCCACGTGCAAGGGAAAGTTTCGTAGAGCTGAACAGATTACATCTTACATCTACAATTTTCATTTTTTAATCAACGTACGGTTCCTGCACTTGATGTGTTGTATAAAATGCTTTTATGGCCCAAACAATTTTGCAAAGGCACTTTTGAATTAGTGGAAAACAAAACATAGCTGATACAATACAACGCTTTAGCATTACAACGAACAACCACGAAGTTTTGGTGTAATCTCAAATAAGCAAATGCACAAACAAGGAGGGGGTATGGGGGCGGCAGCCCCCAGCAAAAATTAGAAGAATTTTAAAAATCCAAATCGCATTCTTTACGCATATTTTGGCTCAAAAATTTTTGCGTACTGTGGCGCAACGGCCCAAAATTTTTTGCGTATTTCAGAAAAAAATTGCGTAATTTCGCAGTTTGTGGCGCAAAAAAACCCAGGAAGGGATACAAACAAACTCATATTCTTTCTTATTATCAGAAAAGTTACACTCAGAACCTTTATGAGACAAATTACCTGAAAATTTCTCAAATAATGAACCCAAAAAGGGAGATAAACTGCTTACAGATAATCTTGTAGTGACATGCCCAAAATTTCACAGGCATCTTCAGCGGACATCTCTGGGTCTTTTTTGTTGACTTCCTCATGCCAGGCGTAGAGACAGGCCTTCAAGAATTCTACCTAAAACATACAATAAAGTCAACAAAATTAAATTCCGGACAAAGATGAAACACAAAAATAAAGAATAACCCGAAACAGATATTGCATTGGGAACCGACTCAGCACATAAAGAGCAATATATTTGATTAGAGATACACCGGGTCCGGAGACTTCATAGTAGCTTCGGCTTTCCAGAAAATTGAAAATTTCAAAAATTTCTTAAAGTACACAAAATTACTATTTTTTACTTTCATCCAAATCGAAGATAAAGTTACCGATTTATAGCAATAATTTAGCATATATTTCTGACTTTCAAAACTCTAAAATTTCGGTCAAAAAAATATTAAAAAGTATATACAAAATTTTGCAAAATGGTGAGACCCTGTTAGCAGGGGCGGATCCAGGGGGGGGGGGGCGGGGGGGGGGGGGGCGCCCCCCGTCGCGATTCGAAGGTAGGAAAAATTAAGGAGAGCAGTAACTGTATGCACCGATTTTTCGGAGAAAATTACCATTTTTGCCTAAAAATTTCTAGAATTTTAAAAAATATGTTCAGTTCTTCAGTATAAAAAGAATTAAAGATCCGAATACCGATTTTATTGCAAAAACAAAAAATTTCTTCAACTTCTGGGGGGCTCGGCCCCCCAGACCCCCCGCTGGAAAAATTTTACCGCCCCCCCCCGTCACGAAATCCTGGATCCGCCAGTGCCTGTTAGGGACCGGTGCATCATTATATTCACACACATTCTCTTGCTACTTAAATTTTTGAAAGTAGACCAAAAACTCCTAAGCCCTACCGGTTCACGAATGGGCCAATCAGGGAATTTGACCGTATCACAGAGATGACTGAGATAGTACATATGACAGAATAGTTCAGTTTCCAGGGAAGGATAGACCAGTTCAGGGACCGGACAGAACTGGTACGTTGCTCGTACATTGCTGAAGAGACGGCAGGAGAAATCGGCCACATGAGCCGCCAATTTTTCTATCATTTGACGTCTAAAATGAAAGTGAAAATTGAAATTTAAAAGTTTAAAATCTTTAATCAGGCTTATTAATCTAATCATTCTAAAAATATAAAAACACTAATTTACATGTTTGAAATGTAGGACAGTTGGAAAATTTCGATCAGTGTGAAGAAAGAGAAAAATGTCAAAAGCTCATTTCGAAATATCGAAAGAAAATAACTGATTTTACTGACCGCATTTCAGCGTTCCAGATGACCTCCGGGTTATCAAATTCTCCCAGAAACACCTGTGCATATTTATCAGCACCATAGTTTTCCAGGTAAAAGATGACAGCTTCCGGCAGTATTGGACTAAGCACAGACTGTTGCACCAAGGTAGATTTTGGCTGAAAAAGAAAGAAATTATTAATAACGACATGAGGGGTTTGTCCCCAAACACGTTGTCCTGACTAGGCAAGGGATACAATAAAATGAGTACTAAATGAGTACTTTAATAATTAATAAATACTAATAAATAAAATTAATTAAAATTAAATAGTGCTTCAATTAATGCAATTTAAAAAAAATTTAGAAATTCAACACATACCAAGCTTGATCTAAAGGATTGTTTCAGATGGGTGTAATGAAGAAAATTGGCCACAGGCAGTATGTTTGATCCCACATACATCAGAATGAAGAAATAGACACCGGATAAGTAGAGTCGAGATAGTACTGGATTATCCTAAAACAAATCATACAGAAATTTATAAAAACAATTTTCAACAAAAATTTAAAAACAAATTTATAAAAACAACCTTCAACAAAAATTTAAAAACACTAATTTTTGTCAAACAATTCAAACATCATACAAAATAAATGTAAGTTTTACAGTACACAGAAAACACTGACCCTACCTGTACAATAATATACAGTAGAGTGGCAGTCTTTTCCACCAGGACAGGGTCAAATGTCAACAGCAGTTGAGCTACATGCGGGAAAAATGTGGGGTCGGTTAGCACTCGTTTGGCCTTTGGCACTGGTCTAATGACACAGCCATCGCTATCCCTAAACAACATATAAAACATAAAATAAACAGCTCAAAAATCTAATTTCTATACAAACTAAACTAAAATATACTTTATCTTTTGATACCAGAAATCATTAAGTTATTAACAGCCATGAAAATAAGACTCACACTTCAGATAAATTTGACGTTTTAATCTTACCAACAAAGCAAATACAAAACTACTCCACATAAGCTGCGTATGTCATGTTTTGAATGTTTTCTGGATTTAAATTTGAGCGTAAATTGTAATTTTCAATTCAATTCAATTTAATTTAATGAAAGCAATAGATATATAAATGGTTATATACGACAAAAAAGATTATTTTAATGGTCATTTAAGAGAGCGTTAAAAGAGGTAATAGTGGGAGCATCAACAACATTTACTAATTATTAATTAAAATTGACGAAAATTATTATAAAATTAAATATATTTCATCCCGACACCTGCTAGGGGTATATTCACAGATCTTAATGAACATGTTCACAATGAGCACAGCCAGCTGAGAAGGATTGAGCACAGGTGTTCCGGTGGCGGTCAGGGTCCATCGCAGCTGGGTTATGGACTGGAGTGGTCGCCACCCGTCCAGACCCTGACACCAGCACCGGGTTTTGTCCTGAACTGTGCCACTGGCATAGAGATCTTTCATCTGAAATCAATAAAACTAAGACAAAAAACTGCCAGCATATTCCGTTCTTTCATTTATTCTTCTGGTTAGGTAGAGAATTTTGCAGCGAAACTTTACGCATATACTCGCGAAAATCTAAAGCGTAAAATGAATAAAAACCTCTATGCCGCAACAATCTTTTCATCTGAATATTCAAACTGGACGTGAAAATATGATCTTATTCCCAAGTATATATAGGCAGAAAATTAATAAGCTAAAGCTTAGCAAAATAAGCACATTATACAGAAAGAGCAAACACCAATTTCAGAAAAGGTCAAATTTCAGAGACCTGTTACAGAAAAAGCAAATATTTTGAAATTAAGCAAAATTTCTGCTAAAAGTCTGCTGAAATTTGTACAAGCAACACTGTTTGCAGTTATGTCAGTTAGCTTACAGCTTGGGGTTCATGTTTAATATAGCGAAAGCTTCAAGCCATGCTTCACCTCATAGAGTCAAGTTTACTGATTTTTTTGCAACTTTTGTCCGTAACAGTCAGCAGTATTGATATTCCAGTTAACAGCGGTGGTAAGGTAAGTTGTAAACAACTTTTAAGCCTGACATGGCCAGAACAAGCCTTAATTGTAAAACGTATTAAACACAGTTAGTTTAATGTCAAACTGTGCAGGTTCCAATAACTAACCAAGTTCTAACTCTTCGAAAATTTAGAAAAAGAAAGCTTTCCATAACAATGTAGGAAAAATTAGCTCAGAGAATTAAAAATACAGGACGTAAAACTTACATAGCAAGCTTAACAAAAAATTACCCGAAATTTTAACAAAAAAATCACCCCACCATGACTCACAGGAAAGTCGCAGAGACCCAGATTTTTGCATGGTGATAGCCACACATCTCGACATTACAGCCTGTGAGTTTGAGCCCCTAGGCCCTCTGCATGCGTTCAGGGAAGTCCTTTAAGTGAGGGTACCCAAAAGTGACCTCAAAAACGTTCATGACCGAAGTTCGAATTTCGGCTGCTATTTACTAAGGGAAAACCATAGGCAACCCATATTGTGCATGTGAGATGTCCTGACTGAGGGCTATCGATACATATATAGAAGTTCTCAGTCGGACCTCTGAGCCGTCCTGGGGTGGGTGATTTTTTTGTTAAAATTTTAACAAATAAAAAATCATTTTTATTTTTTGTTACTAAAGTCAGAACAGCAACGGGAGCAAAACTAACGTCAAATTCGGGCTCAGCGACCTCGAAAACCCTTATATACGTAGTTTTTGAGGTTGCCTGGCACTTCTGGTAGTCCAACCTGGTAACCACCAGCCGGGCCTGAACCGTCCGACGGTAAACGTGATCCCAGAAGTCAGTATTAAGCCCATAGTTACCTAAAAACTAATGCCAGATTTGAATTCAGCGCCCTGGAAAACCCCCTAGGACATGTTTATAGCCACTTAGGAGGACTATCCAGTTGGTACCTGGAGGGTCGGGACAGGTCCGGCAGGGGTCACGTGACCGTGGGTCATACCCCACCAACATATGAAGTTCTGAGTTTCTCAGCCAAAATGCCTGGAAATAGGTTATAATTACTCACAAACACGAAAAAACAACGTTTTAGCCTTTAAAACGGCACTTTAGAGCCAGCAGACTTCATACTGGACGCTGTCGGGGGCCATCAGTGACCACTAAAACTTCGGCGGGGTCAGTTGCCTTAGTTGGAGCACTAGGTTAGCGGCTTTGGGTTCTGGTTCTAAATACGTTATTTAGTGTGCTCTATCCAAAACTGATGAGAAAAAGTTGCTAGCTGCTCTCTGGGATCCGATCCGCCACTGATTTTTTTTGTTAACGGGTGATATTTTTTGTTAAACCTTTAACAAAAAATCACACATTTTCGTCTACTGCAACTTACTGGTAGGTCGTAGAGCAACGAAACTGGGGTGGTTTTAAAGCTTAGCCCAAGAGCTAACCATGGGTCCTCAAAGCAATCGATTTGGTTTAGTTTTGCGAAAGTTCCAGCCAAAAAACCGAATTTTGATTTTTTGTTAAGCTTGCTATAAACCAATAATAGTGAAATCTATGTGTTATAGTAATGACACGCTTCTGCTGAATTAAAAAAAATGAGCATTCTTGAAATTCAATAAAATTTTCACAGCGATTGGGTACCTTTGTAGTTGTGCTCAGATCCAAACATGTGGAAATTTAAAAATTCAGTAACTCAGAAGGAATATGCCTTTTATTTGATATTTTAAGCCTAACTTCAGACTGCACAGTTACACAATAAGTTTTAATTTAATTTAATTTTAATCTTGCAGGGATTGAATCCGGAAGAAACAGTGTTAGACTGGATGAAGGCAGAGGTAATGTTAGAAGTTAAAGGTTTTCTAGTTATAACTTTTTGTAATGCACAAGATTAACATAGACATTACAATGATTTGACACAACTCACATCTACGTAACTAACATAACGACAATATGATTCTACAATAACTTAATTTATCTAGTTTTACACGTTAAGTTTAAAAATGTATCGGAAAAAACTCCTTTCCTCCTAATTTTTACAGCTATATATATATCATGTTTTCAGCACGCCTTCCAAAAACTGGATCAAGAATTGAAAACCAGTCTGGGTCCAAATTTTGACGAATTTCAGACCCATATGAGCCAGAAGATACAGGAACATCATGCCCAGGCCAAATGTCTAGCCGTAATTGAAGATCCCTTTGATAATGCCGCCTATCAGAAACCGCAACACCCGGCCTCTACTGATGAATGCACAGGACAGGTACCTAGGCACCTGCGTATGATTTAACCGTACATGGGCGGGCTAGGTATTTACCGAAAATGCCAGAAAAACTTCATACCATCATAATTCATTCATACAAACATTGACGATAAAAATATCCGACGGACCCGGATTTTGGAAAATTGGAGCTTTGAGCAATTTGGTCCCAAAAGGAGATTTCAAAAGTTTCCGGCCTCGCCAGACGTCTTTTACTCATTTTTTGCCCATTTTAATACTAAATCTTTGCACTAAAGGTAATTGTTTTCAGTACATAGTTGCATCAAATTTTCCGCAACTTTTAGCATACTTTTTTAGCCCCCCTTCTCCAAAGCTTATGCCCGCTGCTGCGGTCTGCCCCCAAGTAAAAATCCCCTGAAATAAAAAGCCCCGGTTTTAGCAATCCCACTATGTAGTTTGCGAAGTTTTTCTGTGGTTAGCCTGGCCCGACGAACAAGGGCGATGATTAGGATTTAGAAAGAAATCAACAAAATTTACCTTCAGGCAAAGTAAATTTTAATTCCGTTTAAAGTTTGACCCTAAAATTCCATTATCACTCCCACGATAATAGGAAGCTGTTAGCCTGGAATAAACTTCTATCCGTCAGTTTCTGTCAATTTTGTCGATCTTTTGGCCTGTTTTAGGCCAGTCTAACAGAATCCGAATATCTACTGCACGAAGCTTTGGACGATTTTGCCACCAAAATGATCCCAACACCGCACGCCAACAGCGCCAACGATACGGGAAGAATAAGGGATCGCCTGCACATCATGGCTCATTTGGTGTTCGAACGGACTCGATACATGCTCAAGAATATGGCGCTTCTACAGAAGAGTGAATTTAATCCAGGCGCCCTGAATAAACAGGGTCAGATGATAACCAAATATAAACGACAGGCCTCAGTTCACCAGCTGGCAGAAATGGAACACTTCCTATTTCACTGAATTCAACAGTTATGTGATTTGACTTTTACACTGACTGAGGGTAACATTACTTAAAAGATTAAACGAAAAACTACGTACAGTACACACTTTTTGGGTCGAAGACATTTGTAATGGTCTTATACTCTACAAGGACTAACTTTGCACAAATATCACAGATGTAAACGAACAGAAATTAATTTTGTCGATAAATAGTAGCTTGATTATTCTTCTGTCAAATGCCCTTCCCTTTGGAAAATTGTTGATTTTCTAAGCCCAGAACTACCTATCTCCATTTCAGAAAAATTCAGAAATCAGGGTCAATCTTGAATAAAGGAAACAGAAATTATTTGACCTACGCAGGTCCAACGCCCTTACTTTACTCAAGAGTGTATTACAAGACAACTTACATAGTCTCAAGTCAACTCAATCTCAAGCCTACAGTCATGGGTTTCGACCCTTTGTATACAAGGATTAGATGTCAAATGATGTACATAATCACACACAATCAATCGGAAAAAGATTGTGCACCCCAGTTGCAACCTGTCTCAACAACGTTTTACCCACAGACGCTTCTGAACAAGGGAGCAAAATAAACTTGACCAAATTATTATTAACCTTACTTCCTGATAGCTGAAGGGCCCCTCCTTTTCACCCTTCTGTGTGCTGTAGTACCACTCCTTGGACCCATCACGGCTCATATTGGCCGACGCTTCGATTGCAGTAGTCTAGAAAATAAAAAGAAACAAGATTTCAGTAAGGCATCCCTTTATTGCACATCTTTGATCAAGGCTGAGCAAAAGAGCAAAAAAGAAACCACTAAATTGTTCCATAAACTTAATTAATTATCAATTAGCAAAATTTGTCCTTCCCGAAGAACATTGGTTTCCCCTAATGTCCTTCCTAGCACTGTAAATTCCCACGCTCAAATAAACCACACCAGTTGAAAACGTTAGCAATAGCGAAACATAGCTTAGGTATCACCTAGCTCCTTCCATCTACAAGCTAGGAGAACTACCCAGCACTTGGAAGAATCTTAGTAAACGAGTTGACCTAAAACATCCTGGCCCTGCTCTTGTCCAGACTCCACTGCCTTGGTGACTCCAGGGTAGGCGTTTTCCATTGTTTCTTTATGCGTCTGATGGAAAAGCACACCAAAAACACCTGGTTATACAATAGTTAAGTTATTAATTCAATACGTGCATTTCAAGAGGCCATACCTGAGTAGGCACATAGGCACGCGAGGTATGCAAATGAGCCAGGGTAGCCAAGTCAACCAGGACTGCCAGGCCATTTGCATTGATCAATTCTTTAACATTAGTCTGAAATATATATAATAGATTTGCACAAACTAAGGAGTTTTGTACAAAATTATTTTAAAATGTGAGTTTTGAGTAACGTATATTACCATTAAATATCACCAGAATTTTTTAAACTCTGATATTCAAGAAAAGAACAACTAAAAAGTTATGCAATTTTTAACTCCAATAAAGACTCACGTACGCACCTTATCCAAGATCAGTTTACTGAGAAATTCAACCAGTCTATCTTTTTCAGCATAATTTGAGCACTGAAAAATAAAAAAGCAAAATTATGACCAGGAGTCAGGAAACATTTCTGAAAAAGATTTGGCATTGCTAATGGGGGGAGGGTCAACCAGTAAACAGAAATACCATCATAGCAAAAATTTCCCCAATCTATGAATCCCATACAAGATACTTCAGACTGTATTAATTAATAATGCCAAAATGCTCTGAAAATTTTGTATTTATTTTTTCACAAATATTATATAGGAGAGCAGTAGAATCATCATTGTGAAATCCACAAAAAGGGTAAAAAATCCATGTAAAAATAGTTATAAGGCAACGTTTGTAAATGCCAAAGTCGACACTACTACACATTATTCTAACTTCACCTATTGTATTATCAGTACGTATATTCCAATACTCTACGTACACGTTCAAGCATGGCCACAATATATTTGGTATCGGCAAAGGATCCAATTTTGGCCGGGTAGCGTCCATAGATTACAGACATGGCCTGCAGACAGAGACAGCGCATTTCCGCCTTGGCACTAAGCAGGAAATGATGATAGACTTCATTGAAAAATTGAAATCTATAAATCAAAGTTTAAAAAACAAAACATAGAAATATGCAAAAAACAACGTTCAGACTAAAAGCCTTTTACCCACTGTCTTAGAAATTTCTTTAAAATTCAAAGTTTTAAAGAAAAATCTCCAACATAAACCGCTTGTCTATCTTACGGCTTCTGAATTTCTTCCGGTTCTTCAGCGTTTTGGTCCTCGTCCAGTAGAACCTGGAGAAAATGACCTCCAATGAAGACTTCATTTGCAAGACTGGAATAGATAACCTGAAAAAACATTTAAAAGTAAAACTAAACCAATGTTATACTACAATGGAATCCCACTTAAATTAAAAATTAGAAAAATTTATTTTTAAAAAATTCAAAGAAATCACAGAAACCTCAAATTCAGCATGATTCCATGAAACATCCACAGACATGGCCAAATCACGATCAGCTGTGAAGGCTCGAATCTCATTTTCTAAGGCATCTCGGAGATCTTCACGAGTCTGAAATTTATTAAAAAATTGAAAAATTAAATTAAATTAAATTAAAATTTTGAAAATTTTGAGCAGAAGTGTGGCAACAAAGTATGTCAGGAAAATCTAAACATCCATCTTCAGATCATTTAACTTTCAAAACCATCCTTTAAAAATCTCTTGTTTTAAAATAAAATTTTAAAGTCTATACCTTATGATTCCATATCAGGTCAGGCTTGGAATGGTCCTTGGAAAATTGATAGAAAAACATTTTCCAGTTCTGAGAACTTTTGACCCGCTCGCGACGTTTACGTAGCACCACAGGCTTCACATTCTTGTCCTGAATCATCAAAAAATAACAAAGAATATCAGTAATAACAGTAAATAGTAATTGATACGGCGTACTGGTGCAGATTAACGATGAAACAAAGCAAACAACGCTAGAAGGCTGATACAAACTGATTTCAAATCTCAACCTCCTTTCTAAGCAGATTAAGGTTTTGACTAAGTCGCCAGTGCTGAAGGAGGTTGTCCAGTCTTCGCTCCAGATATCGATGAGCATGAGAGAGTTGTTCCTGAATTTGATCAACCATCTGATTATTTAGGAGACCACTTTTCCCACCATTATCTGATTCACCCTTCAATACAAAAACAGAAACATTGACAGACAAAAAATTTCTTGTCAACATTTTTTACAATAAAATGAAGTTAGTATTAAATAATGATGATAGACGGATCTGCCTCGCAAAAACTGCAGCCACTGCGGACGAACAAAAAAGACTAAAAGGTTAAAAGAATAACGCTTTAATTTTTCTATCTTTATCTTGCTGGGCAAGGGAACAAAATGGCTCATTTTAAGATTTGTTAAAACAGTTTCTACAGTCAGAGCCAGATTCAGAAATAAATACCTGAGCAAGATTCAGATTGTTTCTAATGACAATGAGATCATCTTCCTTTAAAGGCACTTTCTCAAGCGAATCCAGATAGCCAAGCAGACCTTTTGGCTAAAATAAACAAACGATACTAATCTCGAGAAAGCAATATTGTATAAAAATTAGTTTGAACAAAAATTTACAACACGACCACTTACGACAAATATCAAGATATTTAAACTACATATGCTTTGCAATTTAGAATATAGCAAACACAGAAATCATTACCAAAATCCGACACAGCAGTTCCATGGAAGCCGTATTTCCTGTCACCCACAGAGATAACAAATGTCTACTTAGTTGTCTAAAAATAGCTAAAATTATATAACAGGGTCAATATGAATCGTTCAGCATGCAAACATTAAACAAAAAGAAAAAATAATTTCAAATAAATTTCTGGTAATTTTATTCCTATTTAAATTTACTGAAAATTTATATTCTCAGCACGTGAGCGGAAGTCCTCCAAATTCTTTTTCACATTATAAGACGGCACAAACCGGTTAGTTAGCATTCTAACATCACGACTTTGCGTGAAAAGGCCAGTATAGAGATGTTTCAATAGGGCTCCCTCCGACAATGCCAATTCCTGCATACGAACGGAGACATCTTTTTGTGCTTCCTACAATCCATTAAAATAGCAAAAAATAGTAAGAAATAATTGGCAAAACTTCAGAAGCTTAGGTTTACTTCCACATAAGCTAGAGACATGTGCCAAATGGATAGTCTAAATCAAATCAAGCATTCTGGCAGCAATAATTCAGGAGTTTGTTTCAAAAAACTTGAAAAACTTCAAATGCGTTTTTCTCGAGATTTTGCTTTTTCACTTAGGTCCTTTTGCCAGATAGGTCGCGATATTAAAAGGAATGTGTATCATATTTTAACTTTTTCTCTTTGAGTCTCACAGAAAAAATATAGTTTTTACTCAACTAAACATGAAGTCTAGATACCAAACAAAAAGAAAAATGAAGAAATTTTCACTTTTTCAAAAAATTAAATCGAAAACACGAGTCCAGTTAAAATTCCAAATTCAAATGTGTTACCTCAATAATGGCCCGCATAACCAGTCCAGCACCCTTCAGAATAGTCATAGAGGAATACTAAAATAAAGCAGAAACTTCACGATCGAATTTAAAATGAAATAGTATTGATTGCCATTCACTAGCGTAGCCAGAAAAAAATTTCGGGGGGGGGCAAGCCAAAATTTCTCAGACTTAACTGTGGCAGTTAAAAAGGGAACTGCAAGCATTTTATTACGTTAGCTTGTCTTTAGGAACTTCAAGTTAGCAATTTTTAAGAAATATAGGAAATAAAAAGTGCACCCTTTTAATGATTTGCGCAACTGCCACCAGTTGGGGGGTCTGGGGGGCGAAGCCCCCCAGAAGTTGAAGAATTTTTTATTTTTGCTTCCTGAAATTAATTTTTCTAAGCTCATTTTTTCTCGTGTAGAATAATCAACAGCACATAGTTTGGTTTAAATAACAGAAAGCCTATTCGGAAATTTATCTGAAGGGAAGTGAATGAATGAACAAATGCTAACTTCTATAGCGTTACACGGTAGCCAAAAATTTTTTGGTATTTTCCAGAAAAAGTGTGTACATACTGACGCGTTTTTGAGCAAAACACGGTAAAAAGTACCATACTTTATATACTGCATTATACTAACTAAGATCAGGTTAACATTTGTGATTACGCAAATTGATGACATTTTAAAATTGAAGAAGGATAAATAATAATTTGCGCCGAAGGCGCGAAAAATTTTGGCTTTTAGTTCTAAATTGGTTTAATTCTCATCAATTTCTAAGCTCAGCGCAGTCCACAGCTGCTTTCTGCGTCATAAAAATTTCCTGATAGCAAATTATTTCCAGGGGGCAACCCAATTTCGGGGGTGGGGCATGCCCCCCTTGCCCCCCCCTGGCTACGCGCCTGTTGCCATTAATTTAACAAAATTAAAAACAAAATTTAATCCTCAAAGCATAGCAAAATGATAGCATTGATATTATGCCCGGATTGCGGACATGAATCTGAAGAACTCCAGCACCTACTACTGGACTGTCCTGCGCACACTCCCTCCCGGGTCAGGCACCTGGGGATTAACCCATCTCTCTCGATCCTCACGAAGGCCCCAGTATCAGTGGAGGACTTCCTTCGGGGTGTGGGACGGCTCTAGCTCGTCTCATCGTATTAGTTTCCAACCAGACGATCCAGGAACAACAACAACATAGCACTGATAGCGTCGTCTATTTTTACTTCTACTAGAAAATCTTGAAAGCATTCCATCCTACCCACCTCCTAGAATCAGAAATATAATCAGATTCTAATTACTTTACTACCTGAAACAGTTTGTACAGTACTCGACCCCGACCGGCCACAATTTCCAGCAGCGAATCAAACTGATCGCCCAGTGTCGTTTCACTGTAGGGTACGCAGAGGGCATAGGTCAGAAAGTCCAACATAGACGATATCACTAGAGTCCCCGTACTGTGCAACTGAAACAGGTGCAATAAGTATATTATTCAAAGAACAATAAATAAAAAGAAAGGCTGATAACAACCTCTACCAAAATTCAAAATGCGACGCAAAGGCAGCTCTTCAAATTTACAGCCAGCCTCTTTTGCCCAACAAGTATACTCTACAACAATGAGGGCGTTTTGTCCATGACAATCGCTTATTCTGACTCGGGCGACAGCCTAAAGGAGATGATAGCTTAGGAAGGAGAAAGTTCAGTTTCTTTTAGTGATGGAACGCCCCTCCTAAATTGACAGCGATGTTAGGTTGTCGAATACAACGCTTTCAGATACCCAGTCAGCCTTCCACTAAATGTCCTGCCAGGAGCCTTTTCAACAAAGGGTAGAGTAGAGTAGAGTTAAAATTAACCACTTTAACTCGTTTTAACTCTTTCATGAAAAGGATGAGTTTATTTTAATTCTATTATACCATTTCTAGAAAAGGCCCCAAGATGTCACACACTTTGCAACGGACCATACTTTCTTCACGATAAAGGCTACTCCGTTTTAGAGTAGTTCACCTGCGCAAGTTTTTATGGACCGGTCAGCGACGGCCCGCCCAGATCCTGAGTCCGGAGCCAGATTTACAGACTAAGACACAACAGCGATCAACAATAGAAAGAAGAGACACTCACAATATGATTTGCCATCATGTCAATCAGCTTTTCCAGAAAGGCTTTTGTGGAAAGCAAGGAGGTCTTGTTCAACTGTTCCTGTCTGATTTCATAATTACTGTGCATTGGCTGAAACATTATAAATGTGGCAATTCCTTACCATATTTTATCTCGGATAGAAAATAAAAGGCTAAAAAGCAAAACATATCGACATAATATTTTCTTTATCCATCAAAGGGCGCATAACCGGAGAAAGTATACTAAACAGAACTACTATGAAGTAAGCAAAATGACAGTCTCAAACTCTACGATGCATTTCATGTACTGACTTTTGGGGCGAATTTACAAGAAAATAGCAATATTTCAATAATCAATTTTTCGCTATCATTGGCTGTTAAAATTACTTGAAAAAATTTTCGTTCAAATTCAAAACCAGAATAGCAACAACAAAATGCAATCCAACCAACCTGCATTAGCGCGCACAGTGCATCAATTGCAGCATGATTGACAGCTTCGCTGCTCAGCGCTAGACCACCCATCACGCGCTGTCCAAAGCGTTCACGAACTCTACAACAGATAACAAAGCAAATAGCACAGAAGTGCAAAAACAGGGAAACAAAACTAAACCTAATTTGCATATTTCACACTACTTCCCCTCCAGCAAAATTTCGAGTCAGCCTTACCCGGCAGCATCCGTAAAGGCATGAAAGCCAGCCTTGGAGGCAAAGAGTCGATGAAGGGCCTGAAACAGGGCTACCCAGTCAGATATTCCAGACTGACTCAGATCAATATCCAGGATACACTGGAGACAGTTGACAATCAACTTTTCTTTGTTCTCCGAAAAGATACCCTAAAACAGAAAGTAAACAGCCACATACAGACAGAAGCGTTAAATTTAAATAACGGAAAATTGCAGGAGTCAAAATAAAATAGATTTAACAAAATCAAGCAAAGACTCGATTGGAAAAGCATTTTATGTTTTGTTTAAAGTTAGGTGCACCAGCATGCATTAAGAAAGTAACAAATGTATCACCAGCGTACATCCTGTGTAACAGAATAAAGCAATCCACTATAGGGAATATTAGCATTGAATCGGTGAAGGAGATCAATCAAATTCAAACCGGCTAAAAATAGTAATCAGTAAACTTAGAGATTTGTTTTTAGTTTTCATTTCTTTGTTACAAATTTCCTTAAAAATTTCAAGAAACCGACAGTTCTACGCAAATTAATCAGGTCGAAAAAACTAGACACATGGAGAGTTAAAACTTACAACCACAACAACCCTTACAAGTTCCCCCAAAAAACAACTAACGAAAATACAAACGTAATTTTTTACGTAATCGGTAAAAAGACAATGTAATTTTCTATACAAACCCGGAGAAATAATTAGTTTAACAATTTGTGACTCTCCATTCTCATCCATGCGACAGTGCATGGGAACGATGCGGAGGAATCGATCTGTAGCGCGGAGACGCACATGAACATCGTGATTCCCGCTGGCACGAACCCCGTCCAGCAGGGATGCCAGAAGACTATCACTGAAATAACACAGACAAATAAACAAAGGAAACCTAAGAAAAAAGAAGAAAGGAAAAACAAGGAGAAAAAGAAAAACAGTTCGCTTATAGATTCGCTGTCGTCTTTGTAGATTGGAAAGACGACTCTCCCCCCCCCCCCCCAGGAAACTCCTACGCTGTTCACTCCAGCGGTCGAACATCAAAAAATTCGTGGGAGGATGATTAAAATTTTCACCCAACCTCCTAGAAACTTCAGCAACAACCAAATCAGATTAAAAATCAATTCGTCTAAGCTAGCTTCAAGCTGTACCGTTCAGTAGACAGATATGTTCGACTATCTCCAGTGGAATACTCCACGGAAAACAGTTGCGGATTATCTTCCGTACGAATCAGGGAATGAATCTGTAATAAAGGTTAGAAACTGAGGTATAGGATCACGTTCTGCAATTATTAATGAAATTAATTTAAAGCGAAAAGTTACAGTTCGAAAAAAACCAAGCTACTTTCCGGAAAACAGAGTTCAAATCAAGAGTAGTTCCTTTAAAACAAGAGAAAGCCAACCTGAGAGAGTGGACGAAGACAGACAACAGAATAGGAGGCGGGATCCCGCTCGATCAGGGCCGTTTCGGACAAACAGAGAAGTCTTCGAATAGGATCCTAAAAAAGATTACCTCCAATTGAATAAATGAAATGAATGCTGTTTTACTGTCAAGATTTTACAGAAAGTATAATAAATGAAACTGAGCGTCCTATGAACCAGCGAAAGGCCGAAAAGTCGGACCGCCGGTGGGATTTTAATCAGTAGCCTTTCGTTTACCGAATAAACGCTGTGCCAACTGAACCACGGAGGCCAAAACAGCTAGTTCTGGAGGTAAGCATAGTGTGCATGATACTATGCGTGAAACCAAACTTGTAACGCAAAACGGAGAGGTAAAGAAACCTCAAGAGCCGTCCACAGAAATAAAATGGCTATCAGTTTATAATAAGTTGTAAGAATCTTGAGATTAACAAAATAGAGTGTTAAATCAGTTCAAGCAATCCAATGAAAACGGTCGCTTACTCTGCCTTTGGATTTCAGCTTTTGAACTGTAAATTCCACAAATGAGGTCAGGTGTTCATCTGTGCTAAAACAACAGTTTCACTGTTCACATATTTAAACAAGTAACAAAAATGCTCCGCACAAAAGAGGATAATATGTGTGTGTTGGCTGTATCGTATATATATCCTTTAAATATCCTTTAAATATATAATAAATATAAATAGGTATATATATCCTTTAAATTCCGGTTGAAGAAGTAAAGACAAAAGTTTCATGGGCACGTGACGTTATTTGGCACAGCAAATATTGGTGGATGGTTCCATGTCAAAAGTTGCTCAGCTCACTTAGGGCTTTCATTTGATACCAAATTTGACCACTTTTGAAAACTTTCATTTTTGACCGAAAATCGCCTAAGTCCCCACCTCGCCCCACCACAGCACTCTACAGCCACTTTGAGCATGCAGTTCTATGACAAAAGTTGCTCAGCTCGCTTAGGGCTTTCATTTGGTACCAAATTTGACCACTTTTGAAAACTTTCATTTTTGACCACTTGACCCCCCACCCGACTGACCCTTCAAACGGCAAAGTGGAACCAGCCCAGCAAAATAGGTACGTCGGACGGCAAAACGGATACCGGGAATGAGCTGGGCACACCAGAAAACCCCTATAGACAAAGTTTTGAGAGGCCAGGTAGAGCCTACTATGGACCTCCAGGAAGCGGTTTCCGACATGACCCTCCAGACGGCAAAGTGGAACCAGCACAGCAAGATGGATGAGTCCTACGGCAAAAAGGACACCGGGAATGAGCTGGGCGCACCAGAAAACCCCTATAGACAAAGTTTTGAGAGGCCAGGTAGAGCCTACTATGGACCTCCAGGAAGCGGTTTCCGACATGACCCTCCAGACGGCAAAGTGGAACCAGCACAGCAAGATGGATGAGTCCTACGGCAAAAAGGACACCGGGAATGAGCTGGGCGCACCATAAAACCCCTATAGACAAAGTTTTGAGAGGCCAGGTAAAGCCTAGTATGGACCTCCGGGAAGCGGTTTCCGACTTGACCCTCCCGACGGAAAAGTGGAACCAGCCCAGCAAGATGGGTGGGTCTGACGGTAAACCTGACTGCGGGAATCGATTCTCCGTGCCAGAAAACCATTGTATGGAAGATTTGAGCGTTCAAAGTTAAATAGATAGCGAGAAATTTCGATTTTTCATTTTTCGAATTTTCGCCATCTTTGACGGGCCACTGTGGTCGCTAGGGAAGTGATAGAGAAACGCAACCTGGACCGTTAGTTAGTTCAATATATGTAATTTCTGAATATAAAAAGAAATCAGCTCCAGCTCGTAACGTTCGACCTGAGCGACGACCACAAAAATGGTCACTTTTCGCTATGAGCCGACTTTGCGGCGCCACTGCGGCGCTGTGGCGCAGCTGCGGCGCAAAAAAAGTTGTGATTCTTAAATTCTTTAGAGGGTACTACTAGACCCCATAGCCCTTTAGGTTGGCCCACCGCTGCAGATCACGTGAAAGCGGCGAACATTATGTACAATACAACCATCAAATAGGAGAAACCGGAAAAAAAACATCGCCGCCATAACCGGTCCGGGGCGCAACTTTTTAACGGTAAGTGATACGGGGCTGAAACTTCACAGACATACTAAACTCGATGTGCTCTACAATTTGCGCATGAAATCTGCGCAGGATCTGCGCAGGATTTTGCGCAGCTTCTGCGCAGCTTATTTTACACTGCTCCAGCCACTTTTCACACATATTATAGGGGTCGCTGCCGCGACCCCTATGAAAACAGCATAAGTTTGTTTTACTACTTTTTCGCCAATTCCGTCGAAAGTAAACCAAGCATTTTTAGGAAAAGGAAAACAGATTAAACCCATAAGCTAGCTAAATCCCCACAATATTAGTAAAAAAGAGGGGAACATCTCCTGCCAATGCCGGTTTCTTCTCACAGACTTGCAAATTAAATAATATTCACCAAGTACTGTATGTAACCAACGAATCGTTTGATATATAAAAATGCTGCAAGTAACCAACCACCAATTTGAGGAAAAATCAACTAAGTGTATAACGTATTCTCATATTTGCTGTAGTCTAAATAATATTTCCAATAAGAAGGAAGGCTAGAGACCTGGGCCGCGTTGCAAAAGATTCTCCTAAGTATGCTCCTAGGAGGGTACTTAGGAGGATGTCTGGGAGCTGTCCAGGAGGGCGTTAGAAGACGACCTAAACCTGTTTCAAAAAATTTCTCCTAAGTTTAGCTGGCGCTGAGTCTAACTTAGGAGAAAAATTAGGAGTAGTTGATAGCACTCCTAGCTTGGGAGAATCATTTGAAATCCAATTCTCCTACCTAAGTGACCGCCTAAGCTGAACTTAGGAGCGCTCCTAGGTTTAGGAGGTTCTTTTGCCTTGAGGTTGAGGTTAAGGTTTAGGGGTTGGGGAAGGTAGTTCCGGGGTTTTGACGGCCCCAACTGACCCTGGTAACGTGTGGCACTGCACTCTGGCGCTACATGGCCAAATCCTTCCCGCCCCCCGCCCTGGACTGCTGGCTGTCTGTAAACACTGCTATATGGATGGCTGTTGTTGTTTTAGGATTTGCCGGCCGGCCTTGGTGGGAACTGGGTGCCTGGTCCCTGGGTGCCCTAGGGCTGGAGACTGGCGTCCTCCAGCCGACGCTATATGCAAGCTGAGTATCTCCCATTCCATTCCAGTTTTCCCCATTCCCAATCCTACGGTCTGACTGTGCCTATGGGATGCATGGCAGTAGGAGGGTCCGGTTCCAAACAGTCTTAAATAACTACACTGGGTTACCCCCGCCTGAACCGAGGCTCCAGCGGGGCCACTCCCTTTTCATCCCCGAGATCCATAGCCCATGGATAACTTTAACTTTAATTTATTTTGCTCGCCTAATTCGCCCAAGAACTCTGATGGATTTTCGCCTGCTGACGTTGCCCAGGCGGAAGAACTGCTGCCTATACATCTTGGCATGTACCCTAGCTCCGACTCTCTTGATTCTGAGTCCTCTGAATTCGTGGGTTATTCCCCGACAGAAGTCGCAACCGCTAGAAGAACTGTTAACTCCATTCTACGGACTGATGTATTTCGGTCGTCGTCAACCGTGCCTTTCAGCCCAAGCTCCCCATAGACCATCGGACTATGGAATGTTCTGACTTTATCAGATCTAAGTCGAAGGCTAGTATTTGCGAAGGATCTGACCACCTATGGCGTTGACATGGCTGTTGTGACTGAGTGTCGCCTGATTGGATCTGGAAAGGTATCAATTGGTGAAGACAGGAATTACTCCCTTTACTACAGCGGAAACGACTCAGCTGCGGTGCGAGGGGTTGGCGTTGCTATGTCCGAATCTTTGTGTAAGTCTGTCGTCTCTGTCTCTCCAGCAAACGACCGACTCATCTACCTACGTATGAAGTCCTGGAACGGTCACGCCTCTATCATCGGTTGCTATGCACCCACGGAAGTCTCTGATGAAGAGCAGAAGGACTGTTTCTACGATCAACTACAGGAAATCTTAAATGATGTCCCGCGCTCTGACTACCTGCTTGTTCTCGGTGACTTCAATGCCGAGATTGGACGAGCCAAAAATCATGAAGATACTGTTCGTGGTCCTTTTGGATCTGGCAAGCTTAACAACAATGGTATTCGCATAATGTCTCTGGCGAGCGCCTATGACCTGTCGATAGCCAATAGCTATTTCCGCCACAAATCCTCACACTTCCTCTCATGGAGAAGTAATACTGGCCTGACATCGAAGCTACTCGACTATTTCCTGGTGCGGCGGCGCTGGCGATCTTCCATACGTAATGTGCGTGCTGTGCGTGGTACTGCCTTACCATCTGACCACGAATTGATGCTAGCTAGTGTCAACCTTAAACTAGCCTCTGTGCCGAAAACTAAGCGTTCCAGGCCGTTTGATGTGGCTAAGCTCAAGACCCCCACTGTGCAGCAAGCATTCAAACTT
>JASAND010007829.1:0-41328 GCA_030248195.1 Trissonchulus latispiculum | reverse complement strand
CACACACACACACACACACACACATCATGGGTCCCTCATGACATCGTTCGTAACATCATTCAGCATACACACATACACATACCCCTACACGGCCATGTGTTCCTCATAACATCGTTCGTGACATCGTTCACATAGCACGCACATATACACACATATACAGACATGGGTCCCCCATGACATCGTTCGTGACACCGTTCACTTAACACACATACGCATGCACACTAACACACATATATATTTATATATATGTAAAAACCCTAAGCGACCAGAACCGTGTCTCGCATGGGATCTGCGAGGTGAGCACCGATATGCTATATATATTATTTATATATATATATATGTGTGTGTGTGTGTGTATGGTGTATATATATATATATGTGTATGGCAGTTGTACCTTCGAATGTGAAAAACTGGGCGGGGGGGGGGTGAACGCATGCCACATGCTGTTCTAGCACACAATACATTAACCCGCGCACGCACACTACACATTAGGATGACACACCTGCCCCACCAATGCACACGCCCTCTCACTCCAACTGACATCACCCACCACCCTGCCATCGCATGCAAGGGTGACCAAAAACTGATGACAGTTTTGCGAGCTTCGCCAAAATCTTGCTCAATGACAGCCAGCTTATTTCAAGCGGGTACGTTAGCTGGAGAATATTGTGCTTTTTTCATTCAAATGAAGTAAATGCATTATTGGAGCTTATCGTAACCAGTATAGCGAAGAGATTATATTGTAATTATAGAGACATTTACTTGCAACAAACCTGCGATGACGGTGCCATGTATTTGTGCAAATTCTTGGGATTTGAAGTGAGTGTGGGTAAAACCAAAACTCATTCACTTATTTTGACTGTACTTAATGAATCATTGTAAGATTTACAAACTAACTGTAAAGCAACTGTAGCTTAACACTTATTTTTCCAGTTTTTTTTGTTTCCAAGGTAATTTACAAGATATGGGCCCCGTCCTACAAAATATGTCCCTGTACTACTCGTCGTGGGTCGGCCCATGCCAGCAGGCCAAGCTCGCGACGCCTGCCCGCCGGCTCTGTTTTCTGGCTATTTTTGGAGGCTCTTTTGATTTCCCTTGTCGCCATGACAAGGGGGGTTCTGCTAATCATATTAATGGAACTTATAGCCTCTAGCACTAACGCTTGATACTACAGGGTGGCTGCCAGCTATAAGAACCAACAAACTTTTGTAAGGAGGCTGCCAAACTTTCTTCCAAACTTTCTCACATCATACCCTATGAGTCAATAAACTTCATGCAAGCTATTCATAACTTCCTTTTTGTTGCCAGCCGTCATCTGCCGAATTTATCTAAACTTTGCAAACTTTCAGAAACTTTTTCATACTTTTACACGTAGGCTTTCTCTATCAGAGTTCTTACACATAATGTCTAGGAGGATACAATTTTAACAAATATTTAGTATGTACATGAGACTGTTCAGAACCGTAGCATAATCTCATAATTTTAATTAATCATATATTTTATTTATAAGCTTTCTCTCAAATAATTTTCTAATATGGGATTAGCTGGAGGCTCCAATTTAATCATATATTTAGTACTTACATGTCTTCAGAACTATTTCTTCAAGGTTGAATTTCACCTGAAATATTTTAGAGGCTCCAACTTAATTATAGAATGGGACAAATTTGTTTACTAATTAATCAGTCGATAATTAATTAAAGAACCAGTTGGCAGGAAATGATGCAATGAACATTAGGAATGATATTCTTGTTTTCTATATGTGTTTTGGTGTATGTGCATTGTTGTATTATACATACGTGTTGTTATGTTTCACTTCAGCAAATTGTTTCACTTATGAATCCTGATTTAATAATGCTGCAAAGTTATCACATATAAAATGTTTTCGGCGCAATTTTTGCCCTTAGTTTTGATCACAACTCACAACTTTATTCATTCCTTGATCTTTACAAGGTTTCAACAATGGCAACAATGAATGGTAAGAAATATTTTTTAAGTATTGGTGCGTAATTTAATTATTTCACCGTTGAAATTAAACGTTGCATCCTTTGCTTACATTACATTACATAACATCATTTGTGTTTCAGGTTTGAATTACGATTGCCCTGAATGTGGAGTTCACCTGGAATAGTGGACTCTGAATGCACTTGCGCCGTCAGCACAGGATGGAATTATGCGGCGAGTGTGGAATCGAGTTCCTTCTACCGGATTCAACACTGCATTACATGCGAAATTGGCATCGAATAAGAACCCACCAATCCATAAAGAAGTTTGTCCACCAATACAATTTTCGCCTGAAAGACATGAGTATGAAAGAAATTGAACCCGACATCATTTGCGTATACAATGACCATAAGAAAAAGCCAAGTGGAACGTTTACTTTGGATTTATCCAGTACATCCGCCTCACTGAACTAATTTACTACTACGCCAGCAAGAATACTGCAATGTTTATCCTTCCACGACTGATTTCACGCAGATCCGACGTTGACAGTAAAGATTCCATGGAATGGACATTAAATAAACACTAAATTTGTTGTAGAAGAAGTGACTAATGTGTTGGTCACCTTGTATTGTTTGAAGGCTCAGTGTAAACAACAATCAATCGTGCGTTAATAATTTTGTCATAAATGTTTGTGGTTACCATAATTATTGTTAAGATTATAGTTTCCATCATCATTATTGTCATTCTCCAAGTTATTATTACTACTATTATTAATACTATTATTGTTATTGTCATTATTATTGTTATTAGTATTATTATTACAGTAAAGCAATTGTTTCGAAATGTATAGGACATACATTACAAGCAATACTTAGTAATTATACTCAGTGCACCACGTTAATATTCAAGTTCAGTGGTAATGTTAAGGCCAGTTATCTTATCGTGGATTGACTGTAGGCGCCTGTCAGTATCGTAACAGTACTCCCAACAGTGGTCCCATTCAACGTGGTTGCAGTCGTTAGAGCGATGACTTAAATTACTTTCTCGGCGTAGATGTAGACTGCGGTCCTCTAATCTGAGATAGAGATGATCACCTTCTAATACGGTGGAAACATTGCTTTGAGATATTTGTATGCCACTGTCGGTCTGTGTAATGTTTACAGAAGGCACAAACGCGATAAGACTCAACAGTCGCAACATTGGTAGGATAACTTATAGCTGAAAGCCTGAACACCTCGACCTTTTATGGCATTTATGACATTTATGGCTTTTATGGCGCAGTGAAGTCTTGCAGCTGGAACCGATTATACTGTAGCTCACTGTTGCCAATGAATGACACGAAGAGGAGAGCTGGTATTCCTTACCTGTCAAAATATTCTACCCGATTATCCTCTTGCCACATTGCTACCCAGTTTTCACCAGCCTTACCCGATGCCTCAGTGTTAGCAACAAGACTTCCTGGGCTGTACGGTGGTTAGCGCATCAATGTGAAATACTCCAAGGAGAGGAACTTTGCATTCTTTCCTTAAGATCGCTTGGATTTCACGGGTGTCATATTGCGTAGTCAAAGAATGGCGTCCGATTATAGTGTAAAGATATGTCTGTTGTCAGTAAACGATTAAATTAAATAAAGAGAAGAATTGCAGGAGTCGAGAGTGTGTGCATGTCGTCCTCGTATAGATCGCTTACCCTAAACAACTACCAAACGCGCCGGCAATCTAAAAAGTACCGTGAGTTCACTTTTGCGGAAGTTACGAAACGATACAAAATTTCAGAATTTACACAATAAACTAGAACGGAATACTTTTACCAAAAGAGGGATAACATAAACCAGTGGCAATAAAAATATAAGCAAAACAAACCCAAAATGCACGGATAACAACCCAAATTGGGGTCCACAAACCACTAACAGACTTCCCCCAAAGCATACTGGGAGAGACAATAATGGACACCCGACTTCCCAGTAGAGAAGAAACTTGCAAGACTGACGAAAATGAGCGCTCGATTTAGAATAGTGAAAATTAGCTAAGGAACCGAGGTTCCTGCACAAGAGTGCAATTTTACCTTTATCGTTCATAAAGATAGCGCTGCATTTTAAATAAATTTAGATGAAAATGAAGGAAAATGTCGGAAAATACTTCACAATAGGCTACTGATATGAGGTTATCTAATCCGCCGCGTATAATGATTTCTACACCCAGAGGGTAGGTGGCCGAGGGTAGGGTCTTCTCAATATGCATCTTTAGTGACACATCGCCTTCCATCATCCACGACAAGCTTGTATCCACTGGTTGCTGACTGGAGGAGGATATCGTCACTGTTACGATGAATTTTCAGGCTTCACTGACATTCACCCAGGAGGTACCGGTCCTGCTTGAAGTGCACAGTGTAGGGGACCTGCCTCAACACATAGCGACCATCCGGGAATAAAATGCCTGATACTTAGCTGGCGTGATGGTGATATCGTTGAAGTCACTATCCTTGGCAAATAGGTTACCCTGCAGGTGAGATGTCTTTGCTTCCTTTCCAAAGTTGGCAATTGTTTCCAGGTAGGCTCCGTAGTGGTATAGATCTCCACTGTTGCAAATTTCCTTGGAGGATAGTTTGACAATCAGCAATCTGATGCATGTCTTTGTTAGCATATTGATACAAGCTACCGAGATACTACCGTCGGTTGCCTTTGCTACTGCATTTCCATCACTATCAGTTATCCGTAGTTTCAGGTATAGGTAGCTTCTGTTCAGGTCAAGCATGTATGAATCCTTAGGCATAAGGAATAGGTATGGACCATTATTGGTTACAGGATTTAGGGGTTAAATTTCTGCAATATAGCCACTCTCCACACTAACCTGAGTAGGCGGTAGTGGGAAGAGATCCATTTTGGAATTAAAACCCGGCATAGACCGGTCATCTATTGGCTTAGCCATTGAAATAATTGTTTGCATATTACAATAGTTTCATAAGGTGGGTTTTTCTGGAACCAATGCCTTCTGCTTGCTGTATTGCTTTTCCACTGTTATCCAGAAGGCGTCCAATGGTTGACTTCCCATGCCATTTGAGTGATTCGTTTGGATCTTCACCTCTAATAAAATATTCACTTCTCCACTGCTTCTGAGGACCCACTTCTCCTGCTGTCTGAGGCCTGCCTGCCTGCCTCTGGACCGATAAGACGTGCTATTGGCCAAAGGATACGATCAATACCTCTCAAGAGGCAATACCTCTCCAGGCCATCTCTCCTCTGATACATTTGGCTGGCGTAGAAGCCAGACCCTCTAGAACCGTAGTAGTCTTCAACGGTTTCTTGATGATACCTTTCTTGAAGTGTAACTTGCTAACTATACCACCATACTCAAAGTGTACACTCCTGCCCATGTGATTTTTTATGTGGACTTCAATACTATTGATGATATGCTTATTCACGGGGACGTGGTGAGGTTCAGGGGTGTGCTGGACGGTATCGCCAAACTCGTCGCCTGCCTTTACTATTGCCGGCAGGTGACCGTTAATTGTTCTGCCACGATGACACAATGGACTTGAAGGTAATGAAAGTTAAGGCTGGGTGGGCGCTGTGCGTAGAACTTCTTTGTCCTCAGAGCATTCCTGCCATCCTCAACACTGAATGTTTTGAGAGTCGAAGCCTATCATGCGCACGATAGTCGGATCAAATTGGATAAAACCGAAATTCACTCTTTCAAGGTGTTCTTGGCTCTCGTATAGATCCAGGTAGACTCGATCCTTTTCCTGATTATAGATGAAACGTATAGGAGGTGATTCCTGACGTTGATTATGAGTTGACTGAATGGTAAGGTTGATGGTGTTTATCATGTCATGAAGACTATAGTATTTCCGCCTGGGTATATTGGTTAGTTTCCGCTCCTTTGCGTCAAACAGGACAATAATGAATATGTCTGCATTTGAGTTTACAGCTTTCCATGTGTGAGGATTCACATAGATACACATAGATACATTGCAACAGACCACCGGCCATGTAGATATAGCGGTTCCTCAATGTTGCCGCCCTTTCCTCTCAAGCACAGCTAGAAACTCATTGTCGTTTTCGGAAGTGTAGCTTTGCAAAGACCGTTCAGTGTTCAAGTTCAGCCGCCTTACCATGATCATCCTTTATATGTAATTCAACACTGTCAAATTCTTTGGGTTAGCGCTGGTACATAGTGTGGGTTATTGTATATTCGGTCGACTGTATCATTGTGGTTTCCTTCAATACTGACAACACGAATGATGGAGGCAATGGTGTTTCCTATTACTTTCTGTGCCACCACGTCGCAGTAGATGAAGAGGGAATGGAGTCCTCCTCCTAGGTCAGGTGCCCCGGTGGCCACTGCGTATCTGGTAGGTGATTCTGTCTTTCCTTTTGCACAACCTTGGTAGCTGAATAGGCAAGCATATACTTTAGTTGTGGACTGAAGTGCAACGCTTTAAAGTCTGATACTTCGTCATAGGTAGTTGCCTTCAGTCCACGTCATGCAATTCGTCATAAATTAGTTCACAGTTAATCTTCTTTGTTAGCTCAAGGGTATAGTTGATCGCATCGCATGGTAAATAGACTGATAGTTATGCAAAGGAACGTGTGCTGAGATTCTGAGCCACAAAGGTTATGTTATGTTAAAATGCAAGGATATCGTTATATTATGTTATATGTTATCTTATAAAGAATGCAGGAAACATAATTACTATCAATCAATATATCTCTTACATCAATAGTCTCTTGAATGAACAGGGAAATTATGTCACTTACCAACTCACTGTTGTTATTGATAAAACGTTGTAGTGATCAAGGAATGAATAAAGTTGTGACTTCTGGGGCCAATTTCATAAAAACTTGCGGATTTGCAAGTGCGAGTTTGCGAGTACTCGCACATGAAATGCAAGTGCTAATTACAAGTGTTTCATAAAACCTTTCCGCAAACTTGCGGAAATTAGCTAAGCAAGTTGCGGAACTTGATCCACTAGCAACGCAAGTGCGAGTACTTGCATTGCAAGTGCGAGTAGAAGCAAAATTGACCGTAATTCTTTAAAAAATCGTAACTTTTTCAAAACAACTTAAAATTTACTGAAATTTGCACAACGTGTGCAAAACATAAATTTGGTTAAAAACTGACAAAGATTAACGAAGATATTAAATTTTTTGAAAATCGTCTAGTTAAAATCTACTAGACGACTTTACTCGCACTTGCAAGTTACAAGTGAGTGTTACAGCGGGTTTTATGAAACACTTACTTGCTGCTTGTGTTCAAGCGAACTCGCAACTTGCAGCATACTTGACTCGCAATTCAAGTGCAAGTGCGGATTCAGCACTTGACCTTTTATGCAACACTTGCAGCTTGCAAATCCGAAACTTGCAGCTGCGAGTTGCGGAATCCGCAACTTGCAAAGTTTTATAAAATTGGCCCCTGATCAAAACTAAGGTAAAAAATTGAGCCGAAAACATTTTATATGTGATAAGTTTGCAGCATTATTGAATCAGGTTAAGTGCATATCACAAATGCATATCATAATACATAAGTTAAGTGATGTCAGCATAAGTGAAACAATTTGCTGAAGTTAAACATACACAACATCACATAACAACACAGTTAAACATAACAACACGTATGCCTAACAGAACAACGCACACACACACACACAAAAACACCAAACACATATAGAAAACAAGAATATCATTCCTAATGTTCATTACAACTTTTCCAACCAATCGTCTTTAATTAATTATCGCTGATATTAGTAAGCCTATATGTCCCATTTTTTGCCGCATTGAATGTAATAATAATAATTTACATGTAATCTATACGTAGGTACTAAAACATTTCAGCTAACTCATTCCAATGTTATGTTTGTCCCAAAATTTTCACTACACAATTTACCCACATTTTCAAAATTATAATCAACTTTAACTAATGACTACTAACTAATTAGAGAACCTATTAACATCAATTATTGTCGCAGTGAAATTATACAGCTTCTTTCCACGTAAGGACTAAAATGAATCAGCTGGCTTGTTTCTATCTTACGTAATTCTTGACTCCAAATTTTCACTACACTGATATATTACTCCTTTACACACCTGCCACTAAATTTTGGCAGAAGTCCAGACAATACTAGTTCAAATTCTGATCTAGTCTCAAAGTGGTGATAGCTAGTGTTGCACATATGATTAAATCAGAGCCTCCCTGCTAGGTGCTTCTGTCTAGCCTCCAGCTGGTTGCCATGGATATCTAGCGAACCTATGTTAAATATTTGATCGATTTAGAGCCTCCCAAAATTATAGAGCCTCAAAGAGGTTGCCTCTGATTATATGATTAAATTGGAACCTCTAAAATTATCCAGGTGAACTTCAACTATGAAGAATTAGTTCAGAAGACCTGTAAGCATAGGATAACGTGGGGGGGGAATGGGGGGGTGCAGACTCCCCCCAGACCGACAAAAAACGGGTTGACCCCCTCAGCGAAAAGGAAAAAAGGGCAGACCCTCTCGTCCAGAAAGGAAAAAAGGGTAGACCCCTCAGCGATTTTTTACAAAAATATGTAATTTTTAGTAAATTTTAGCGATTGTTTTCAACAAATTTCTTAAAAATCGCTAAAAATTGTGGTCAAAAACGTTCAAAATTCGCAAGTTTTGCTAATTTCAGGGCAGACCCCATTCAAATTTTGGAATTTTTTAGGGGTAGACCCCTCGCCGAGGTCGGGGTAGACCCCCCCAGAATCGGACCCCGTGTTAATGTATGCCTGTAAGTACTAAATATATGATTAAATTGGAGCCTCCAGCTAATCCCATATTAGAAAATTATTTGAGAGAAAGCTTATAAATAAAATATATAATCAAACAAGAGCCTCCCAAAAATTGTCAGGGTTCCTGGGGATTGCCTCTTTAAAATGAGATAATGCTAAGATTTTGAAGAGCCTCGTGTACATATTAAATATATGATAAAATTGGAGCCTCCTAGACATTATGTGTAAGAGCCTCTGAAAGAGAAAGCCTACCTGTAAAAGTTTGAAAACGTTTTTGAAAAGTTTTCAAAAGTTTAGATAACTTCTTCAGATGGCAGCAAAAAGGAAATTTTGCATAGTTTGCATGAAGTTTAGTTGCCTCACAGGATATATTGGAAAGTTTGGAACAAAGTTTTGAAAAAGGTTTGGGAAAAGTTTGGCAGCCTCCTTACAAAAGTTTGTTGATTCATATAGTTGGCGGTCTCCCTATAGTATCAAAAGTTAGTGCTAGAGGCTATCAGTTCCATTCACATGATTAACAGAAGCCCCCTTGCCATAGTAACAAGGGGATCCAAAAGAGCCTCCAAACATAGCCGGAAAACAGGTCCCAATTGTGCTCACGTATACTACTGGTGCCAATTTCTTTCGGCTATCCAAACTACCATCATCATATCTGTCAGGCTTACTGTTCTGGGATTTACTTCAGAACTGACGATTACAGAACTTTCAAAGCGGTTTAAAACAAAAAAAGAAATTTCTAATTCAGCTGAGCTGAAGTTAGAAGCAAAAAATTGTGATTCTGCAGGATCTTAATTATAAAGATCCTGTAGAACCAAAACAATCCAACAACATAAATTTAAAATCCAAAAGCTTAGACAAAATAAGTCTGTTTAAATGTTTTCGATAACGTCACACGCCGGGGGTACAATGAAGAACGCCTCGTTCTTCCACGCAGTTAGTTCGAAGGTTCGTTGTCAAACAACTGATGAGGTTGTCCACTTGGGAAGCTTGCCATAACGGGTTTCAACGATCCATTTTCAGGAATGAAAATAGGAAGATAGATCGTTGTACCGTTGGTTCGGTCAGCAGTCGTAGTCGATACGGTTGAAACAGCTGAAACGTCAGCGGTGGAACTTCCACGAGCTGAAGATGCGGCGTCAGTCTGAAAAACAGAGCTAGAAAGACTACAGCTAGTGGTGACCCCTGATTCTGTCACAGTATTTGTTGCAGGCGGCATCACAAGCTGTGATGGCCAATTCGGTTGTGAAAGTAATGGTTTGCGATGTCGTGTAAAGGTGTTAAGAAAAGGACTATAGACAAAGTGTGCATCATAAGTTCCTGGTGGCACTAACTTTGACAGATTAGGCAATGTGTATGGCTGCATTAACGGTGAGGGGCACGAAAAGCGTGCACTTGCACCAGCGAACTGCGCCGGACTCAGAGTCTGTGTGCCGGAATTGCATTGCTGTGCTGTAGGCGTCGAACACAAGTACTGTGTGCCGAAACTACCTTGCAATATGGATTGCTGTGTAGGCTTAGGTTGAGAATTGTTCAAAGAATTGTTTATACCACCAGTAGGCTGTAAGTTTCGAGCAGCCGTACAAATTTGAACAGTCTGTACTGATGATTCTAAGTTCTGTACAGATGTACTTACTTCTGGAGGTATAGGTACTAACTCAGATTGGTAGGGACGGTTCCGGGCACGGTAGCAGCTTAACTGGCAGACTGAAGTTTCTGACAAGTGTTGCATTTGATAGGGAACCGAAGTAAATTTTCGGTTGCACCCTCGCAAACCAGGAACATGCTTTGACCATTGATCTATCAAGTGCCGTGTGCCTCTGGTTGAAAGATGAAACGAGTCCTCGTACAGGTTTCGGTCTAGGTTAAGGGTCTTGCGGTATCGAAGATTGAATTGAGCGGGGGAAGCGCTGTCGCCATCCGGTCCTAGAAAAGATTGCTCCGCAATCGCTTGTGTATCAGACAGGCAGTGTATTAAGCCAGACGCACAATGGCAAAGAGCATGTCATCGCATATGCGAGTCGCTCTTTAAACAAGCACGAAAGGAAATATCCTTCAGTAGAACAAGAAGCACTTGCGGTCGTATGGAGCATTGAACATTTTAGGTGTTACCTATATGGGCAAAAATTCAAGATAGTATCTGATTGCCAACCTCTGAAATGGTTGCTTACTGTAAAGAATCCTGCACCACGCCTGGCTCGCTGGGCCATGATCCTTCAAAACTATGATTTCGAAATAGACTATAGGCCGGGCAAAGCTAATGCGAATGCTGATGCGTTGAGCCGAATGTGCAAGTCTGATGGGGATAAGCCGGAAAATGCCTGTAACTATTTGGAATTCTTTGGATACATTTGTGGTGTCAGCTGAATCTGTAGAAGTATTCAAAAACCGTCTCGCTAATGTTTCACTTTTGAGGTTTGTTAAGGGTAGGGGATTAGTAGTCGGTGAATCGGCCCTCCCCACCCCTTTCCAACAACGGTAGTATACGTTTTGGTTATAATTATGTCATATAGTCTGTTGTTTATTTGTAGTTTCATATCAGGTTGTTATTCATTAACGTGTTGATTGGTTGGAATAAATAGAATAGAATAGAAAAATAGAATAAAACTCTTCGCTGAATGTATACTGCAGTATTTAATGTACATTTTACATTTTAGCCAGAACTGATGACTGCCACTACTAAATGAACCACAAAGAATACCAGCAGAATTACTCACTATCTAGCATCAACTTGCAAAGAAATTTATAGAAGCAACTTTGTGCAGAGAAACCGAAGATTAGAAGCATTTTAATGTTTGAATTAATTTGAGTTAGCAGTGTTAATGTCGTTTTGATTGAAAACATCCGCTATAATTTAACTAAACTTTGCCTTGCCTTTGCTTTGTAAGGATCAGGTAGAAACTATTTTGGAGAAGACACAAACAAACATACCCAAAAGGACAAACATCAAGGTTACCAATACTTCAACCATATGGAAGGAAGATATTCTAAAACTGAGGATACATTACATGAAAACTGTAACAGCTTAAGGTGCTGGTATCTGTAGTGCAGTGCTTTTGTAGTGATGTTTTGAAACGCTACAACTTTCGCAATGTTGGGAGTTGGAAAGAGCTTTATACGTCGTTTTAAAGCTTATAATCAGGACACTCACATGAAGCTTACGAAACTTGCAAAATTATAAAAAAATAGCAGAAATTTTCTGACATACTGACATCGACAGGCTGAATATCGACCGAAAATTTTTGAACATAGATTTCTCAAAGCTGAAGAATCGGCCAAACGTTCTTTTTGTGCCACTATATGAAGGACATATGGGCCGAGGGACGTTTTTTTTTGGATTTGGCTCAGCAGGTTCTAACGGTCGAGAAAATCGGCGAAATGCACGGCAACACGAAATTTCGCAACTTCACATTGAGTTTTCTTGCTATTCGATAGGTTTTAGCTTACGAAACTTGCAGAATTATCAAAAAATAGCAGAAATTTTCTGACATGCTGACATCAAACAGGATGAATATAGACCAAAAATATTTGAACATCGATTTCTCAAAACTGACGAATCGGCCAAAAGGACATATGGGACAAAAGGACATTTTTTGGATTTGGTTCAGCAGGTCTTACGGTCGAGAAAATCGACCAAATGCACGGTAACACGAAATTTAGAAACTTCGCATTGAGTTTTCTTCCCACTCGATACGTTTTAGCCCAAACCAAGAAAAACGACCTCCGCAGAAGTACGAATTTCGATTCTGCCAAAAATCTCAGGAATCCTCGGAGTGGTTTTTGAGAAATCGATGTTCGAAACGTTCGATAATCGCAGTTTTGCCAAAATGGTTTATTGGATAAATTTCAAGCCTAAAGCAATAAAGTCCGGCTAATAAGCATTCATAAAATGTGCACTTGGACGCTGTATCGATTGCGTATAAATAATCTAACTTTGTCCTTAACCTGTGGCAGTAATTTTGAAAAAATTGATTTCTTCAAAAATGACCAGTTTTTGACCCTCAAAACAGTTTTTTGCTTACACTGACTGGCTTATACTAACTTATACCACTGGAGATAGGTCAAAGGTTGTAAAAGCAAAAATGTTCCTTTTCGTGTCCTCTTTCCAGCCATAACAACCAATCCCGTGTCTTGTCTACCTACTGGACTGGGAGCCTAAGGCCAAAAACCATAACTTTTTTCTTTTGGCTTAAAAATACGGGACTTGTCCCAGAATGTTAATGAGCACGGAAATAGAGTATTTCGTAAGTTTTAGCCATTTACGTAAAGGATTAAAGCCGTATGAGGGGGTCATTTTGCAATTTGTGAGATTTCTCTGGCGCACTTGAAAATGTGACAACTTTTTAAATTTCCTATGTTAAACACATGATATCTCAACATAGAGGTAACATTATTCAATAAGACTTACGACTTTAGTTACAAAAACTCGTTAAAATATACTGCTTGGACAGTAAAATATGGAAAAATCAGCAAGGTCAGCGAAAGTCGAAAAAATGACCAAAAAATGGACCCCCAACATCACGACATTGACAGTAAAACGTTTTTTGCGTTTTTTGAACAGAAATCACAATTTTGAACACTGATACTTTTATTACAGCTCTTGTAATACTATTCTGAACAATTATGATCAAATCTCCACTTCTGAAAAAGTTCCAAAAAGTTTCAGGTTTGCGAAAAAACGGAAATTACGTGTATCTAACACAGTAAAATTGAAACGGGGCTCTTACAAAAAATTTCACCGATGACAATTTTGAAAACTCCTGGTGGGAGTGTGCAAAAAGACACTGAAATTTAATTTTTACGCCCAAAAAATTTTTGGATAGGGTGCACAAGTTTTTTGACTAAAAAATTTGAAAATGGGGTCCTCGAAATGGGAAATCCACCAAATATAACTCTAGACAAAGAATATCGCTAGGACGATTAGAACTCTCAGTTCAAATACTCCCCCTATTGTCGTTGAAGATCCGGAGCCCAGGTGGATGAGAAAAATCTAAGAGTAGACAGCTCAAGATGTGCCCTAAACCATCTCTAACAATTCTCCAATGTTTCCTGCGAAGTGGATTCCAAACATGGTTACAGAGCTCATGAAACCCAAGGCCACAAGTACCGTATGACAATGGGGTATCTAAGCCAGACAACTGTAATTTTTAAAATAAAAGTAAACGCAGATTCAAACCGCAATTAAATGAAGGAAGACTACTTATGTAAACATTATTAATGTGGAGGATAGAAAATTTGAAATGTTAGGTTCGGATATGGAATTGAGATCTTAAATAATTGTGATCGGAAATTGATTTTGTATCTTTTTCTATTTTTGTATTCTGACAGATTGATAATTGTGAGACGGAATTGATTCTTTGTAATTTTTGCATTTTGGTATTCTCTGTGCCTGGTAGCTAAGTATAAAATGTATAGGTTGACGATATTATTTCCTCGCATGATCATTTTCTGTTGTCTGTTGCTTGACCATTTTCTACTGTCCGAACATTGCCTCTATTTCTGCGGTGTTGACTTTGAAGTCGTCAATTGAATCGTACCTGTGAAGGTTTCATGGTATAGAAATACAGGTTTGAAAGCAAAATACCTTTTGGAAATTTATGATTCTGTTTATGAAAAAGATCTAAAATTGGGGACTTATCTCCCCGGGAAACTAAGTGGTGTTAATGCGTACAAGTTTGGGAATTCGGGGAGCCAACTTCACCCCGAGAGCTGAGTTCATACGTCACAGAGAAGTGACGTATGATAACACACACACACAAGAAACACACTACATGAAGGGGAGCCGCAAGCTCCGCCTTACACGTCACGCACACATGATTGACAGGTCTTCCCCGAACCCCAAAAAATTTCCCCAAATTTGAAGTCAGTCGTGGTTTGGCCGCCGTTGAAGTTAGTCGTCTTTTGCTGATTTTGGCTTTGCGTCTTCTGCTGGTAATACGTACAACCGAGGGCCCGTTGTTGGAGAGACCGGTTGGTACTTCTGTTTAGTCTGTTAACCGAGGGCCCATTGTTGGGAGAGACCGGTTAACACTGTGCTTAATTTAGTGCCGGGGCAGCCACGACTCTTGTTCTTTCTTTGCAACTTTCTGATTCTGCCTATTTCCGTGTTTACTTATCCCGACCTACGGAGGACCTGACATCAATCCATTGGATCTTACACTACACACAAGGATTTCGGACCCGGCAAGGTAGCTTGAACTGTGAGTTTAACTAATTAAGAGGACGAAAAGGAAACGTTATACGAATTGAGGTTTTCGAAAGGATTGACTAAAGCTTGAGGTTCGAAATCAAAGTTATAGTTGAATCGTCGTATTGTATTGTATTGTATCAACCAATTGTATTCCTTTTATTGTACAGTCGTAACGTATTCTTGTTGTTTTACCTAGTTAATTTTGAATACATTGCTTGTTCATAATTTACCTATGGCATTAAATAATCAATTTAGTTTACTTGAATACTTTGGGCTTAAGCTGCCTCTGTTTGAGTGAGAATGTCTGTGATTAGTAGTTAGGTAGGAACCTGAGTGGAGTGCATAATTTCCGAATAGCGGGAGAAGAGCATTTCAGTTGTGTATTAGCATTGATCGTGTATGACCCCTGTTCTCGTGTAGGAATAGTTTAAGAAGGATAAATTGAAAGTCAGTGCTCAACACTGATCCGAAGCGATCAGTGGTTAACTTCGAAAGAAAAGCGAATAAAACGACCCCCAAATAGCCTTTTCTTTACATGTGGAGCCCGCCTTTGGAGGAAAAAATATTGGAGTTTTTCAAACAGAATTTTTAGAAAGATAATTTACAACATTCTTGAAGTTTGTTTTTCTCTAAAACATTCTGGGCTCCTAATTTTTTCCAAAAAGAACTCACGATTTTTATTAATTTGGCGGTATAACTGTGTGTGTGACGAATAAATGCCCTTACAATAATATACTGTTTGGCAATCTAGTTGTTTAGTTAGGTAAGATAACTTTACGTAATACCTAGGATGCCTAATCCAACAGAAACGGGAGGGGGGACACCTCCCAATCCACCGGAACAACCAGGGTCTCCACCACCTACGCCGCCACCGGCTGGACCCGAAACTGTTGCTTTAACTACTCTAACAAAAACTTTGACTGAATTCAATGCCGTAGTCAGGGCGCAAGGAGTTGCAACTGCCTTCAGTTCGGTTCCTATTCACCACGGTCACTCGTCGGAATCATTTGAGGAGCACGTTGAAAAATACGAGAGATTTTGCAGCGTAATGAATTTCGATGAATGGCAAAAAGTTTACACTTTTTCAAGCTCTTTAAGGTGGTGATTCCTTTTGGAGACATCAACTTTGAACCTTTATTACTCATTCATTCCTTGGAGTTAAGAAGCCATTTTTATATCAAAATGCAGCGTTATATTTGCTCTTTGTAATGAATACAACGAAACTAACTTTAGTTCTTGGAAATTATTTTACTGCATCTTCGAAGTGATTTAATATTCCAGATTTTTTGCAGACTAAAGTAAATTTTTTCGTGAGGCATCGGCCACATCATTCGATTCCACTATCAAATAGCTGGGGACCCTTTTTTAGTTATTATGAAACCGCTTTTCGTTGTAAAGAAATTAGCTAAAATGTATGCGCAACCTGGATTTTGCCTACTTTTCCCAACTTTGGCAAGCGACAACTTTAGCTAGAAAGAAGCAATCGGGACAACTAAAAAAGGGTCCCTGGGTATTTAGTGTAAAACACGTCCAGTAAGTGGCAACCATCTAGCTTGCATAGTAAATGCTCCACAATCGCTGGAAAAAATTTGGTTATGTTATTGCAAAAACTACATTTTCTATGATAGCAGCGTACGGGGTAGCAGTTAGAAGATTATACCGTCACGGATAATCGGTCTCGACGAGACCTTCAAATTGACACCCGTAGTTTAATTTTACGGCTTACGTAGCGCAAGAAATGGCGGATTATTTGATTTCTGCAAAAATGACAAGTTTTCAACGCCAAAATAGGAAAAATCTACTATATCTCACGATAGCGAAAAGCTAGAAAGGTACTTCAAAAAGCAAAAATGTAGAGCTCAACAAGATCTTTCGAATGAATATAATCATAACTATGCAGCTACTGTCTATTTGTCGAAAATCGGTAAAAACTGCCCTGAACGGAGACGTCGAATTTTTAAAGCTGGATTGCGCGGAGGGTGTTATAAAGCTAAAAGAACTTATTTTGGAAAGTTTCATCAAATTTCATCTTGATTTGAACCGTAAATCAACAATATGTGCCCAAAAGGAATCACCACCTTAAAGGGACGTGCCCTCGAACTTTTCCGATCTGTGCCTAAGGATAGTAGGGGTAACTGGACCGAACTGATTGCAGAAGCAAAGAAAATTATGGTCCCCCCACACACCGCCCTTCATGCCTCCTCCTTGATGTTTCAAGTAAAACAGGAAAAAGGAGATCCCGTAGCCGATTATTTGATGCGTCTAAATAGGTATGCTCGCCTTAGTTTCAAGGAGGAGGATGGGTTCACAGACAAGCAGGTTGAATTGTTAAAATTACGGTTGTTTCTTTTCGGACTAAGGACTGATCTCAAAAACAGAGTGCCGCCTGGGTGTACTACATTAGCTAAGGCAGTTGAGAGAGCCCAATTGGCAGAAGGAGAGTACCCTGGGGAGGGAGACCCGTCCTTTTTGGAACCCGATTTTCGAGCAGAGCAGGACGCTCCAGCAGCAATCGCTGAAGCAGAAAAAGCTATTAGAGATTTGAAGATTCGCTTCGAAAAATTTGAGGCTGAAAATTCCAAGAAAACTCCCGGTGCGGGAAAAAATGAACGTTCTCGAGATTTGCCTTCCGGTACCACCTGCTTTAACTGTAATAAGCCCGGACATGTTCGACGCCTGTGCCGACAGCCGGGAGGAGGAGCTTATCAGGCAAGAAATCAAAACTTTCAGTCTATTGCCGTGGTTCTTTCCGGAACTCTGACCGAAACCGAAATTATGACAATCGACGTGGGCAGGGACGAGACAATTATGATCGCGGTAGATACAATGATAACAGTGGAAACGGTAATAGGGAACGATATGATAACCGAAATAATAGGAATTACGATAATCGAGATAACAGAAATTACGAACGTAGGGATGATAGGAACTACGACTCGCAGTATAGAAATGAGCGTTATCGTCCTGACAACCGGCGGGACAATGGCCAACCGTCTGACCGAAGGGACCAGCGGTCTGACCTCCCGGCAGAGATGAGACGTGAGTATGGGCCAAAATTCGCAGTCTCTCGATCTAGGGCCCACGGATTTGGGCACTACCCCGATAGCCCAGGTAGAGATCGGAACTACTCAGGGCCCTCCGCCTACTCAGGCACTGACCGCTCAGAATATTATGATCGTAGACCTCACTATAGCCGACAGCCTCGGTCTGACTCCGGGTCGGCTGGCCAGCATTCTGCTCGCTCCGTGCGAGCCGTTTCGCCTCAATGCGTACGGCACGCCAAGAGGTGCCTCACGTCGCCGCATTTCTCGCATAAGATTCTGATGTGTCGACAGCCCATGGTCTGTACTTGCCGACCGGAACGGTATGAGCCACCTTGCTTATTGAAAGGTGCGCTCACACCTAGCACTGCGACCTCAACCGATGAGGAACTTTTCATTCCTATCTCTAATTCCGATGAGTTAAGGCCACGCAATTATGAAAGTTTTCGTGAAGCGGAACCGAGAGTAAACTCTCACACCGTCGCTATCCAATGTGAACTTTATTCAGATAAATTGTTGGAAACTTTTGAAAAAGAAACTGAAAAACCAAAAGCTTTTGACCTTTCGCTGCTTTTATTACCGTTTTTGTCTATTTGTTCGGCTGTGCGTTCATTGAGAAAATTCGGCATGCCCATCTTTTGGTTCTTGATGGGTTTACTGCTATCAACTGCTAACGCTCAGTCAGCCACGGATACTGAATCGTCTCACTTTCTGGCCAATGAAATAGCTAAGATAGGTACGGTTGTTTTGCCCCGCTGGGGAGCAGTCTTGAGTCCTGCGGGTATAGGGGTAATATCTCAGAAAACTGAATACCTAGCTCTGATCGTACAGTTAGCCGTGCCCCCGATCTCGCCTCAGTGGAACCCTCCCCCCCCCGAATGGGCCAATGAGGAAGACTGTATCGATCTCAACACGGGTAAGGCTAAGACGGATCAGTATTGTGTACGAATGATAAATCAGAGTTGCCCCCAGCATGATTTTTTGGAACAGGAAATTGATCAGATAAAAGCAGAATACCGAAAGCTTTATTCGGGAGTTTTGAATACCAATTTTTACTCTAAATTACTAATAAGTTTGTGCCGATCTACTCCTGGGGTTTGTACTTCATATCCGCCTATAGAACCAGGTAGACAGCGCCACAAACGTTTTATCGAATTTTTGTTAGCCGGCGCATTGGGCATAGGTGGTATAGCCAACAGTTTGTCTAACTCCTTTCATTTAGGTAAGCTAGATGCTAAGGTAAATGCCGTGGAACAGGGATTTCACATCCTGCGGGATGAACAGATCAAAATTTCAGATTCGGTTCGGAAAATTGTGCATGCAAACGAACAAGTTTATGCCTTTTTACATCATACGGTTCAAGATTTGACCACTCTCATTATTCGTGCAAGATGCTTTAACTTTTCATACATGCGACAGATCTATATGCAATTGCTGGCTCACATTTTTACTTCTTCCGTGCGCGAAGGTTTGAATTCGGTTATGCCGGATTGCGTTCCGAAATTACTCCCGGACTCGTTAATTTACAGACCTTGAAGGGGATAATTAAAACGCATCCTTCCTTGCGCAACTCTTTGCTAAGCCAGGAACCAAGTCTCATCTATCAATTCGGTAAAGTTTATCCTATTAAGATTGATTTTAATTCGCTCCGATTCGGATTTATGCTTGAAATTCCTGTCCCACTGGAGCAGGAGGTAAGACCACTGTACGCAGTGCACAACTTAGGTTATAACTCTAGGTTACACGGCATCACCACCCTAGCTCCTATGCCGGACTATGCTCAACGGTTGGACTCCGGGGAAGTCCGCGAGATCGATGTAACCGAGTGCAAAACCGCACCTGGTTTGTGGTTTTGCCCCCCAAACGCTATAGTTACGAGCCTAAGAGCTAAATGTCTGCAGACCCTTATTTCATTCTCGGAAGATAGGGTAGAGAAAGAGTTTAGCACTTGCAAGGACTACGTCAAGGTGAATCTCTTGGACAATTCCACCGAATATCGTACTACGCCTGCAGGGGTACTAATTCGGACTAATTATACTGAGGTTATTGTAGCCAGGTCACCCTCTTTGAACCATGTGGCTGAAGGAGAGAGAGTGGCAGTGCCAGAGACGGGCACGCTCTGGTTCGAACACGGTCGATATCTACACCTTATCATAGGTACTACTATTCTTACTAGTACACTAGGAATCGCTAGGACTACTGTTACTTTAGCCGACCTTAAGGAAACGGTCGTGCCTGCTCCGTTAGGTAGGATACCTTTACATTTCACTGAACTATCAACCGCTGAATACGAGAATGAGCAAGCTCGGAACCTAATACAGGACCAAATGAAATAGTACGTACACTTACCCTTCGTACCCTTACAACTTAGTCATGGGTTATTTATGGTAATAATTATTGGGGTCATTGGATGCATCATAGTGTTTTGGGTCACGCCATGCGGTCGCAAATTTAGAAATCGGATTCGAAGCAAGTGTCACAACAAGCCTGACACTAACGCCGCGGCTCCTGTGACTTCGGCACCCATAAACGGTCGCCGATTAACTGAACGACTTTTTAGTGACGACGAGGAAGAGGCTCCTTTAGAATTGGGTTCATTAGCGGTAAACGATGAACGGATCCCTTTACGACCCGTCAGTAGATCTCTAGACTACGATAAGCTACGTAAGGCTGCCAATAGGTGCCAGGCTACTTCTAAAACTATCTCTAGAGACACATCTTACGCTTCTTCCATGTCTGATTATAACATTAAGGACAGTGAGGCTTCCGCCAACCTTTTATCAGATGAGAGATTTGACTGTGCTTCTCCCACTGTAGACATGAATTTAGAAAAGAAACACAGGAATGAGCGACACATAGTTCGGTTCTCTTGCCAACGGCCACTCGAGAATCGAGATTCGGGAGACGAGACTACCGATTCCTCATTAGTTTCTCACTCCGATGCATCGACGAGTCCCTTAAAACGCCGAGTCTCTCACTCCGCGGCGAGCACTGGGAATTCTCAAGTCCAAACACGATCTACCGTAGGGAACCCCAACAGAACCATCAACGCTCATTCTGTGCTTATGGTCCGAACGGTACCCTTGTTAATGACGTTATTGATTTTAGGACAAACTGTAGACGCCCTGTTTGATACGGGATCACTTGTCTCTGTTATGACCACCGGATTAGTGCAGCAACTCAAACTAGACGTGCTTCCTGTAGAAGTAGCACAATACCTACAAACTGCTAACGGTGGGAAGTGTGAAGTTGTAGGGACAATAACTGTACCCGTTTTATTTCATAGGAATCGGGAATCCTTGCCAATCCGAGATTGGACCTTTGTTTTAGTAGACAACCTCACTGTTGATTGCATTCTAAGGGTCTGACTTTATGACTAGCTTTCCTGGAGAAATCTCACTCGACCTGGGACAGCACACTATCACTTGGCCTACCCAAAGCGGGAAAAGCGTCACGGTTCCTCTAAAACTACCCGTGACTTCCAGGAATCGCGAGATACATCTAATAGGTACTTTACCCTCCCAGACTAGAAATGAGGGGAAGCATAGTAGTAACACTCCAGTCCTACACCGACAACTGCCTATGATTTTTGTGAATCTAAACGGACGTCCCATACAGACTTTAGTTGACACAGGAGCAAACTTGAGTTTGATGAGTGAAAGTTTAGCTAACTTCTTAGAACTGGCTATTAAACCGCTCGCACACCCGCCCCGCGCTGAGGGTATAAACGGTCAAACTTTAAAATTTAGGGGTGCTGTCAAACTGCCTGTTGAATTTTACGACTCTCCTGGGACCAAAATTGAACATACCTTTCTGGTTCCTAAGGGCCTTGCCGAGGACTGTCTATTGGGGACTGATTTCTTGCATGAGCATGGTGGGGACCTCAACCTTAGTCTTCACAAAGGGGAGCTAAGTTTACGAAAAGCTGGGAAACCCCCAAGCTAGTACGGCAATCCCCCGTGACTGAAACTGCCTACCGGGTATCCGCTATGAGGTATGACGCTATGAGGTATCCCCTACTGCTCTGTTAGGAAAACACATCGAAATTGAACGAAATTCCCTTTACATCTATAACATTAATAGTGATCACTTTATGGTAGTATTATCTATGCGTGAACCACCTCATGGAAGTTGGCACACTGGCAAGGCCCCAAAATTAAGTATACTCGAGCTAGTTACCAGTTCCTCTAATTCTTCTTCGCCTACTGAAAATACAGCCAAACAAAACGCCTTAAAAGCTCAACCTGATTTTGAACGAATATTCTCTAAAAGTCCACTTTTCTCAGGACCTAACGCCATTTTCAGGAATCCGTTTCAAAGGTCTCAACGCTCCAATGAGTCTTCGGACGAACAGTACTCAGGTCCGTCTAAGAAATAGTCTTGGATCATCGCTGGGATTTGTATCATAGTCTTGCAGTATAGTTATTCTAGTAGTTTAGTTTGTATAGTTAGGATAACTTGTATCATAGTATGTGTATTGTATGTAGTAACCTTGTGTGGTGCCTTGCACCCTAAATCGACAGGCGGGTAAGGAGTTGACCGTTAAACTTTGACGACTAATTTTGATTATACATTCTTTCGTTGCGCTACTCAGTCAATCCATTCTTACTGATGTCGACTTAAAATTATCCAGTCGTCGGTCAATCCTTCTGGGCCATGATGCCCACTAGAAGCTCCGGTTGCAGCTTCCGGGATTCATAGCTTCTGAACAAGTGCTGCACAGAAAACCCAAGGTTTACAACCTTACCAAAAACATGTTACCAAAGCGATAGTCAAAAATAACCAAAAACAAATCGACAGTCAAAAGAAACCGTCTAAAATTGTAGTACGAACTGTTTGCAATATGCATTTTACTGTTTGCCGCAGAAGGTTACATCATTTTATTCAGACACGTCTCTGCAAATGAGTTCCGCATCAAGGAAAGGTTGCAATATTTATTACTGTCATTCTAATTTAAACGGTATTAAGTGCAATAACTTTCTACGACTACTAGCGAGAAAACAAAGACAGTTAGGAATCCTGGATTGCACGGTCTGCTGATCGCCTTCAAAACTAGTTAATTATTCTGCACACTAAATCCGTTGTTAAAATCTGCAGCAATGTTTTTTTATATTTAACTTGTTCTCAAACGGCAATTATTTAACGTCACTGACTTACACACGCTTTATACATAACATGTTATCCCTTTGATCGTTGCTTTTTTTGGCGAATGCCATTTCTTGTGTTCACTCTATAACATGCACGTGCTTGAGTGGAGAGGGGTGGGGAGGTTACCAAACGCGACCTGGTTCTCACCCCCTAGGGTCTCTCTCGCCTCCTCCAGAATCCATTTTTCAGGTAAAAACCGGAAAAACCTTTTTCTGCGGCGGCCTTCGGTGCCCCCTTCCAAATTTTGCCTCCTGCACCTTTCTGCTCTATAAACGACTTTTGAGTCCAATATTATTACAACTGGACTTATATATGCTGTAGCAAGACTAAGTAGTATTACTGTCATGTCGTTTCTGTGAGTCCAAAGTTATGTAGGAGCTGTTACCTGCAAGAACCATTTATTGAGAACCAGAATCCGGCAGGTTACTGAATTGTCATTATATTGTTTATGCAGTACAAAATGTTTTTTCATACCCGAAGAGCCTTGTGCATTTCTGGAAACATGTCACACCCACTTGCGACATCTTCATTGATTGCGCACAGTCAACTTCATTATTCCCGAAGGGCCTTGTGCATTTCTGGACAAGTACCACACGCTGTTGAAACATTTTCACTGGCTGTGTACATTTAACTTCTTCATTCCCGAAGGGCCTTCTCTTATGCAATTTTATAAAACCTGATTAAGGCATGCTGCACATAAGCTCCATCTTGAATCTTTAATGATGTCTGACACTAAAGCACTTGCTCAAGATTTTGCACTATTATGCCTATCTTTAACACCTAAACCTGCCGGTTTTTCTATTATGGTCACTTTAAGTCCGCGTTATTTATGTGAATGTTTATGTGAATACCACTGACTGTGTAAATTCAACTTCTTCATTCCCGAACGGCGTTATGCAATTTTATAAAACCTGATTAAGGCATGCTGCACATAAGCTCCATCTTGAGTCGTTAATGGTGTCTGACGCTAAAGCACTTCCTCCATGTTTCGTGCTAGCAGTAAACCTGCCGAATTTTCCATGTTTGGAAAATACAGCAGGTTTACATGTTTACATTGTTGAATCAAACTGAAGCGGCTTTAATGCAGAAATGATTAACTTGATGCTGTTATCATTTTTAAACTATTTTCAGAACAGAAAATCTAAAAATATGGACCTGCCAGACCCGGCACTTTGCACTACTCTGCCTATCTTTAACACGTAAATCTGCCGGATTTTCCATATATGGAAAATCCGACAGGTCACTTTAAGTTCGCGTTATTTACATACTTCTTCATGTGCTTTAAGGGATGTGCTCAAAAGTAAAACACATATACGAAATATTTAATACGTTTTCTTTAAAACGGTATATACGAATCCTTCTTTCCAAAACTACGATTTCTTTGTATGTCCAAGCTTTTTGCTATTAAGTTTTTTCTCAAAAGCAGCTGTGAATTCATAAAGCTTGTTAAGGGATACTGCGAATTGTTACATAGCTTCATCTTATCAACATAGCTGTTAAACAGTAATACAACATCCCAGTGATACAGACTGTTTGACGACAACCTTTAACTTAACTTTTTTAAGAATGAGAAGAAGCCAATTTTCAAAAGAAACATGCGAGTTTTGGCAGAATAAAAGTTAAGGCTCATAACCAAAATACGAATTCCTTGAACCAAAAACACGATTTAAAGCGCATATAGAAATCGTATATGTGAAAGACTTGGGAAAGACTTTTGAGCACATCCCTAAGTTATCTGAAGAACCTGTTAACAGCATCAAGTTAAGACGCTTCAGTTTGATTCAAAAATGTTACCTGCCGGACACGGCAGATTGTACACTATTCTGCCTATCTTTAACAAGTAAACCTGCCGGATTTTCCATATCTGGAAAATCCGGCAGGTTTTTCAAATGACTTAAGACACATAAAGAAGTATGCACATAGCTTTCTTCAGTGTTCACAGCAATAGCACAACGCGAACTTAAGGGGCGGGGGGTCGCCGGGTACCAAATTTTATAGTCACTGATTTCGCTCATTTTCGGGTGTAATATACCCCCATATGTGTCCAAAAACAATACACATTGTAGAGTGCAGGGTCAATCCAGCTAAGAGATATTGCAGTTCAAATCCATACAATTTAGTATTTACGCCACTGTAAAGGTATTCTGTAGCCTCAGTAAAAGAATGAATTTAATTAAAGCAGAGTTGCTAAGTTCGTGAGTGTGCGCATGTCAATCTCGTCCCTAAACTCGCTCATTCCCTAAACAACTACAGCAGGCGCCGGCAATCTAAATAGTACCGTGAGTTTACTGGTTTTTAAGGCAAGAGAATATAAATTTCACAAAAGACAGAACAATACTCAGTTCACCAAAAATGCAGGAAAAAGGAATTTACAGAATTACAAGAAAATACAACAGAAATAACCAACAAACCCAAAGATAAACAAGGGGTGTCAACCCACAAACGTAAGGGGAACACCTCCAAGAAATCACCCCGGAGTAACCCACAGTTGGAGACGGCAATTACGCACAACCGCCACGTAGAGGAAGCTTTTCAAGACTGACTGAGCGAGCGCTCAATTTCAATGGCGGATCAATTTAGCTAAGGAACCGAGGTTCCTACACGAGAGTACAATTTTTCATTTATCGTTCATAAAGGTAGCGCTGCATTTTAAATAAATTTAAGTGAAAATCGAGAGAAATATCAGAAAATAGTTCACAGATTACCCCCTCTTTTGAAACGCGCGCCCTCGCCGCGGCCTCCAGGCAAAGTTAGTAGCCATTAAAAATGAGGGTTAGCCTACGTAACTTAGGTACTAGTAGAGGTAAAACGTCGTTTTAGAAAGCAGCAAAGAATTAAAACTGTATCTCACTCGAGCCCCTGGCTTTGCCAAATTTTAGGGGTCTGTTTTCGAGACACGGGTAAAGCTACTTCGGCACGTGCCGGACAACACACAACATATGACTACGTACATTGACTCAACACAAAAGACATAGAACCCTGCAGCCGCGACGGGAGCGCTGGTCTCAAAAGGGAGAGTAACCCGAAATTTATACAAAAGGATGGGGAAACTCTTTTCAAAACATCATAGTACAACAGCACAACTTCAAAGCTATACATTGTAGAAACTAGACGACTAAACAGTAGAAAATATACTATAGTATACTATAAAGGACTAAACAAAGAAATAAAATTTCAACCCCCATATATGAAGAATATGATATATATATATATATAGGTGCTCCGGGAGAGGCTACACCGGAGGAGAATTTATAGAAATTTATGAGAAATTGCGCGAAAAGAGCAAAATAGCATACGCGTAACCAGTCCAGGGAAGCCTCCCCCGGAGTAAGCATATTATGCGCGAATCTGATTAAATGCCAATATAAAGCTGCATAAAATAAAGCACACATATAGAAATTTAGCTGCACCGAAAAAAATGGCAAAATATAGGGCATAGATGGCAGTAACAAAATTATGCTATGTAAACCCGCGGTACAATAAACAGTAGTAAAAACAAAAACAGTTAGAAACGAGATAATATACGACATAGCACGGACGGACTAGCCGAACTAGGGGGTACCCTTTTGAAAAATCTCAAAAGAAACTGCGAAAGTAGAAGTAGAGAATTTTTAAAAAAAATCAATAGAATTTAAAAGGTGATAATCAAGCGAAAACCCCATAAAGTATAAACCCGAATCAGTTCCCCCCCCCCAACCTGTTAAAGCTATCAGACAACAATAAAGCATAGAAATGGAATGAAAAAGAAAAAAACACAACACGATCAGAAAAAAATGGGCAAGGGGGAGGGGGAACGGACGAGTAGGGGGAACCGGAACGCACAACATTCACAAGATACAGACTGATATAATAAAAGTTATCAAAAATCGAAAATAATAGGCCAGGGAGGCCGCCAAGAACCACACCGTTGGGGGGAGACCCCACAGCAACCATCGGACCGACCTCCGGAAGGGGAGCGGGCGCCCCACGGCGCAAGCCGCTCCGGCCCCAAAACCAATCACCGGCCAACAGACTAACCAGGCCCTCAATCACCAGTAACCGGGCCAACCCGTACCTCCGGGCCCTTTTCCAACCACGGAATCCTACGGGACCTAACACAAGCATAAAGGACATAAAAATTTACACAGCATATATATAGTAGCAGAAATGGGAACTCACCGCCGTAGAGGGACTGGGGGGGAGGGAAGGGGAATGTAGTACAGTAAACAAAAAAGGATTAAATACAGCATGATATATGGGGATTAACACACGGCACGAAGGCCTACAGTAGAAAAACAAAACATCATATAAGGCACAAAGGCCACAAGTCACAGACATAAGGCACCTAGGCCTATACAGTACAACATAAGGGCCCGATTAATTTAGGGAAGAGAGGGCGCGAGCCTACGGCTACTGCAGCCTGGAGAGTATCCAGACAACCAGCGACCGTAGACTGCGCCGAAATCAAAGAACTTTTTTACTCTAGGCCTCCGTCATCGCACTGAGGCAGGCGTCCACAGTTAAACGCCAGCAATTGCAGTAAAAGTTATCACACATCTTCCTTTCATATCTTGGGCTATTTATTGCTGTGCAAATGACAATGATACGCCAAGCAACAAGCGAGAAACGGCGTTTGAACCATTTGATCAAGCTCCTTCCGACTGTTATTTAGTTCAAACTTTAATGCGGCTTAACTTTCTCATACTGCTTTGTAGAGACTTGGTGCAAGTAGATTAAATGTTCAGGACATCGAGAGCTTCAATTTGATATAAAATTTGGCTGTATTTGAAAAATTTGAAAATTTGCAATTTTTTACTCTAGGCCTCCGTCATCGGACTAAGGCGTGCACCCACAGTTAAACACCAGCAATTACAGTTAAATTTAGCACAGATCTTCTTTTCATATGTGCAAACTGGCACACCAAATGTGGTTGGAATAGCTCGGCTTTCACCCGACTTATGGACCATTATATCCAAAAAATTGAGAAAATGAGGTATTTTGAGGCAAAACGCAAACGCGGTAACCAAAAGTATGAACTATCCACAAGTAGCAGCATGGATTTTGCGTATGGAAATTGAACCTCTATTTGTGTACTGTGTTAATATCTATACGCGAAATCTGTGCAGTAAACGGTTAGTTTAGGCCACGACGAAACATTTCTATGGTGACGTTTTTGTAAGTCAAATTTGTGCAAAAACCGGCTTCACCCAACTTTGAAAATTTTTAGAAAATCGCTGAGCTAACGCAAAAATACCTCATATAGAGATTAACACGCTACCTTGTCCAGATTAACATTTTGCCCAGCTATAGCTCGTTTGCTCTTGCACAGCGCTCAAACTTTTGGTTACCGCGAAATTTTCCTAACTTTTTCGTTTTCCTATGTTTAACACATGTCGAGGTCACCTTTGGAGGACTATTGTGAATGATAGGGAAAGTTTTGCAACAAACGCAACTGTCTTGTTTTCGGGACCTATGGGGACTACAAAATATGTGAAAATGAGAAAAATCGGAGATGGTCGAAAATTCGCGACCCCCCTCCTTAAGGGTGGGGGAGGGGGTACCTTATGGCCCGATTTTATTCATTTTCAAATATTTTGTAGTCCCAATAGGTCCTTAAAACAATACAAGAGCGCTTTGCGTAATATTGCTTCTATCGTTCTGTAGGGCTATTCAAAGGTGAATTTGACATGTGTTAAGAATAGAAAAATGAAAAAGTTTGTGGCAGAAAAATTTTTTCCCTATGAAAGATTCAGCGCTGCAACTTTGTTGTACATGTTAAGGACAATCAGAGAGTGCAAATAACCCTTCTGGTACAATTCTGTTGAGTGGAGGATTTTTGGCGATTTTTCAAAGTCAAAATTTTGGAAAATTGGTGCTTTTTGTACCACGAAAAACAGGACCACCAAAACATTTTCACCTCTCCAGCACTATTAGCAAAAGCCACAGAAATTGCTTGCACTCTGCGCATACACAGAATACTTATGATTGTATAGTTGCAAATTTCTACCATTTGTAGTGCTCTCAAAAACTTGCCACAAAATATGCGAATTTTGCTGAAAATCATTTTTCACGATTTTAACGTTCTTTTAATAATTTCTCACTTGTTACTCACTCGAAAGTCACCAAAATTGGCACATAAATTCTCAATGCCTGACGGATATTATGGTAAAGGCTAATGCTTCAAGGTATGACTTTTCTGTCGTGTCGGCTCCTTTGATCTCTTATAGGTCACAAAAGTCAATTTCCTGAAGTTTCCAAAATATAGACAAATTGGGTATCATTCGATAGCCAATGATGAGCTGAACAACTTTGCTAATAGAACTATGTGTCTGAAATGTAGTGTCTGAAAGTTAGAGAAAGTTAAAGTTTGAGGGCACAGTTAGCTGAAAAAGGCTCATTTCACAATTGAAGATTGCATTGCAAACAATTGAGTGGCTATGTCGGAGTCGTTTTAGCACTGAAATATTAGCCAACCATCATTATTAATTTGCCACATTAGTCGACCCCAATTTCGCTGCCGTTCTGTCTCAACACGACCTTGGAGGGCAAATCACAGTGATTTTAAGTTTTTCAACTTTATAGCTGAATATCTCTGCCACAGTTTGATTTCGAACTCTAATGTTTTGTCTTGCTTTTCAGAACATATTATGTACCTATATTGTGTGTGAGAATGAGGGAAATCCGGTACTATCGATTTTGACCCAAAGCGTAGTCGACCCTTAAAGGCGTTTAAGTAGAAGTTGGTTTCACAAAAACCACTTCGTTTAGGCTAAGCTGTTTAAGTACTTTTTGTGAATCGACACTTTTTTCTTTTAAGATATTCTGTCTATGAGTTGTTATTGTGAAAGATGATTTCATTTCAGAAAAACATGCCTGTGGTTGTGATTCAATGGTTGTGCTCTAACTGGCTACCTTTGACCGTTTCAATCATAACAGGTTGGATTATACGAAAGTTGGTTCGAGCCAGAAAAGAACCGCCGGGTCCCTGGTGCCTTCCTCTGTTGGGATATCTGCCTGTTTACTGGAATAAGCGTCATTTATGTCAGCAATTCCAGGAACTAGCCCAAAAACATGGAGATGTGTTTCAAATTCAGCTTGGTGAGACGAACAACATTGTGCTCAACTCGGCAGACGTCGTCAAGGAAGCGTTTCGTAGACCAGAACTGGCCTACCGCGAACATTCTGGCGTCAATGGTCTGCTAATTGAAGCCGGCGAGGGTCTGATATTGTTTGCCAACGGAGAGGACTGGAAAAGATCAAGGAAAATTGCGCAACACGCCCTGGGAAAGTTTTCCTCGTCAAGAAATAGTCAGCTTGAGTCTTGTGCTCACAGTTGTGTCAGATGGCTGATACAGACCTGGAAAGACCGCAAAGGTGCTCCAGTAACGGCTAAGGAAGGTCTGATGCGCTGTACAGGAGGCATTATTGCGTCACTCTGCTTTGGATCACAGGCGGATCCAGACGATCAGTTTCTACTTGGACTATTCGATTTTACAGAAAAGTTTTTCAGTAGACCGCTCACGCTCAAAGCTTTGGACATGTATCCTTCCCTGGCACCAGTTTTGTACATTGTACTGCGACAGGCCAGAACGGTACTTAAGGCGTTTGTGGACAATATACGAGAGAAACTTTTGGCGTATCAGCCAAACGATGAGATCAGAACAATCTGCGACAGTCTGTGCAAATCCGCCGCAGAAATCGAAGCGGCGGAAGGAACAGCGTGGATGAGCGCCGAAGACGTCAAGCGAATTGGCATCGACCTCTATGACGCAGGCTTCTTTACTACGGCTGAAAGTATGGACTGGCTGCTTGCGTTGATGGCAGGTCATCCCCAAATACAGGACAAGGTGCACCGAGAGCTGGACAAGTTTGTGGCTAAAAAGGATCTGCCCACCCTAAACCCGCACTGGGACCAGTTGGTTTACTGTAAAGCCTGCGTTTTTGAGGGACTTCGCTGGACCGCCATCCTATCATTGGGCCTCCCACGCCGCGTGGAAACCGAAATCGAGCTTTTCGGATACACGTTCCGAAAGGGCAGTCGAATACTGGCGAATCTTTACAGCATTTCCCGCGATCCCGTTCTCTATCAGGATCCAGATACGTTTATGCCTGACAGGTTTATCCATTCAGACGGAAGCTTCAATAAGCTGCTTGCCGATAACCTGTTCGTGTTTTCCTACGGCAAACGACGATGCTCAGGCGAGTCCATTGCTAAGCAAGATATTTTCCTTCTGTTTACGGCTATCATGAGCTCCTTCAAAATACGACCTGCTCCAGACTATATGGATTGTGAATTTTTGAAAGGCGTAGACAGATCTACCGTTTTAAGCCCGAGACCGCATGAGCTTGTTTTTACCGAAAGAGAATGAAACTGGAGAATGGACAACAAACACAATTTCGGAATTATACGAACAATTTGAGCATTCAACACATCGAATTCCAAGATTTACTGTGACTTTAGCATGACATTGGGAGTAGGGAATAATGTTCTAGGTGGTGAAGTTATAGTTTTCAAGTACACACATTTTGGTCAAAATCTCGGGTTTATCTACCGCTTACCGTTGTTAACCATAGGTTTATATGCATTAGAAGTAAAACGTATTTGATTGGCTAATCGCTTACTTCATGTCACCCGCATCCTAGAATCCGGTTGTTCCTTTAAAAACCGGAGAAATCCTGTTTTTTCGGTGGCCTTTCCTATCACCTCCCCAAATTTCGCATCCTGCACGTGTCTGGTCGTGGTTACCACTGCCACAATCATTGCAAGTTTAGCATTCTGTTTGAACTAAAGCTGGGTACTTTTTTCAGCTCATTCTGAGTATTCGGAGGTATGTTCTTACTATGTTGTTCACAGCCTTTACTTTTGCTGAGGGTTCGACACGGTGTAGGCTTCGACGTGAAATCTTTCAGGTGTTTCTCCCCCCTCAGACAGCGAGCGGACGAGAGGCGGAGAGAAGAAGTCTGTTTCTCCTTGCTGTTTGGTTCAATGAAAACATGTACGCTTTGGCACAGTGAGAGAAGACATACTGGGTAATATATACTAGGCATTAGCTTTGCTGTAAACCTAACGGTTAGAGAGCCATGCTAGTCTAACCTTGAAGAATCGTCGAAAATTTGAAACTTTTGGCCACCAAACCAAAAAAATGATTCTGCTGCCACTCCGGAAGCTGAAATTTGGTGTGAACATACACCCTTAGGTCTACAAAACTGTGCCAAATATGAAGGAATTCTGCTCAGCCATCGTAGTTTTATTCCAGTTGAAACATGAAAAAGTGGTAAAAACCGGCAAAATGCTAATTTTTGAATATTGTCCAATATACACAATATGTCCATCAATGGATAGCTTTCATGATTCTGAACAATTGTTCTTCTTGGCGCAGTCGTGTATTTGCCACATATTTCAAGTTATTATTGAAAAACTAAAAAGTCATCGTTTGAAAGGACCACTGAATCAAAGGTTTCGACCTTCACTTTGCCTTAGTTTAAAAGTCTTGATTAAGTTGAGAAAAACAGTTGTATCGGGTGAACACATTTATTTACACGTACTTCGTGCCTTATCAACAGTTTGTTTTCTTTTTGTATGGGAGGCTGTACAAACGCTACAAGAATATTCTGGTCAGGCTGTTGTGTTGGCATTCAACTGAGTACTCAAAGTATCAGCCATGCATATATTTATGGCGGAAACAGGTTGAAATTTATGTTAGTTAGTAAAGGCTTTAAATAAAGTTAAATTTTAGGGTTTGTAAAGGTCAGTTTACACCACCAAACTTTCGCCAAGACAAACCTTGGCCAAACTCAAGTTTGGTGAAAAAAGTTTGGCAAACTTTGTATTTACGCTACCAAACCCCGTTTGACCAAACTTCCTCCAAACATTCACCAAACTTTAGGTGGGATCCTTTGAAATTAAATCCGTTTAAACTTCTATTAACAGCATTTCCTCTAGACATCTGTCACTAATAAAATGATTTGGTCATAGGGGCCTGAGTTTCCTGGGGCTTCCTCTCCGCAGATATTTATCTCGTAAACTTTAAGCAAATTCCAATTTTCAGTAATTATTATTCAATTTTTTCATTCAATACTTCTTTCCATCCAATACATTATGCAATTCTGAACGCTGGAAGGAAACCGTCCTTTTCTAAGTGACATAAGACTAAAATTGAGCTCCGACTGAAACTAAAGCTAAAAAAATTATTTTAATTAAACTGAAAGCTTTTCGGATTGCGGACTACAACAAAAATTGAAACAAAAATCGGCTACGAAACAACACTAATAAATAGTACGAAATAGAATGTTGACGAGGAACGAAAGCAAATGCACTCAAAATTTGTATGCCAGTGTATAGCCCAGACATAGGCAGGTGACTTATTGGTGAATTTTGATTGGTCAGTTTCACCAAACGTTTGGTGAAAAATGCTATGGGACCAAACTCAGTTTGGCAGTTTGGTGGTAGTCTGTGGAGGTTTGGTGGACGTTCGGTGTATGCTTACACTTACACATCAAACTTCCACCAAACTTTCACCAAACTTGAGTTTGGTCAAGGTTTGGTTTGGCGAAAGTTTGGTGGTGTAAACTGGCCTTAAGGCTGCAAATCAGTACAATTTGAGGCAAATCGGTCAGCATTGTCAAGCTAGAACACCTTGAGATTACTTTTTGAACCTGACCAAAATTGACATTTTTTCATATTTCAAATGGTGTAAAACTATAATGCCCGGGCAGAATTCCTTCATATTTGGCACAATTTTATAAACGTATGTGTTGTGTGTTCACACCAAATTTCCGCTCCCAGGGTCGAACCAGAATTAAATTTTTTGATTCGGCGGCCAAGATTTTCCAAATTTTCGTCGATTCGTCAGGTTTAGAATACCAGTGCTCTCAAGCCGTTAGGGTTACAGCAAAGCTGATATATTACCAGTATATTGTGTATATTACCAATATGTCTTCTCTCATTGTGCCAAAGCGTACATTGTTTCATTGAATCAAACAGCAAAGGAGAATTTTTTAGTATTTATAGTGGGTGTCATGAAAAGTGGGAGGTCGCACCGGATCGGGTGTCTGACGAGCAACTGAGATACCAACGACCAAGTAATTTTGACCACGCACATGGTGTATATTCATGCCAAAAGATGAAACTAATCTATGAAATTTGGCGCACCCCCCGTTTCAGTCGCCCCCCCCCTAAGTTAAATATGTCCATAGCTTAGCTTTAGTGGATGTTGTCCTGCCTGCTTTAATGAGGTCCCTGTCATCCCTGGTAAGCAATCGATTAGGGACAGGAGTTAAGCCAAACCTTCCATTGTGCGAGTCAAGTACAGGCAGCGTCAGCAAAAACTGAAATCTGCTGAAAGAAGCTGCAAAAGAGATTTATAAAAATCCTTGTGAAAGAAACCAAAACATTAAATTTAGTTTGAAGTCAAATTTAAATGAGAGAGCAGTTCAAATTCTAAATCTTTGAAATAGAAAATATTCAATAATTCAACAATAAATTAACAAGTGTAATAAAAAAGGGTTTTTGTCATATGAATTTGCTCAGTAAAACATCATGTTCATGTTTCCATTTAAACCGGCCGGCGTGCCAACCAATGAACGCAATTTAGGACACGAAATTTAGGTCTCAAAACGACGTCTTTAAACAATCTATCCGAGTAATAAGCGGCTTCAAAATAAACTAAAAGGGTTAATTCTGTGATGAACAGTTTTGCTTAGCATGGAGTTTCGAATCTGGATTCTGCTGGGAAATGGAGGTGGGATGGACAGTGTGCTGGAATGACCGATTTGACAGTATTCTTCATTGTTTTGTAATACATGTGCCACAGTTAAGACATGAATTTAATTTAAAATTATTATGGATGAAGTTTGACTGAAGTTGGGTTGCAAGCTCGATACAGACATGCTGTTCCTTCCGTACGGTATCGAACGACTGTACAAGACACTACTGCTGCAAAATATCACTTCTCCATGTGGAGACAGTTTGCAGCCCTAAGGAATGTGAAATTAACCAGTTCCACGAAAGTTCTAATTCGCACAAAACGACCGTTCTGGCAGAACAATACCAACAGTATCCCCTGGGTGCTACAAACGAATGAGAAACCCCGGGCTGTTTACACCTTTAACTATCCCAAAAAGTACAATCCGGATGGAAATGGTGTTGTTCTGCTCAGCTATGTCTGGGAAGACGACTCTCTGGGATATCTGGGACAATCTCCAATGGAACGATTTACCCAATTGAAGGCCTCCGTAGCAATGGCAAGCCCGGAATTTGCTGCCAATTTGATTCCAGTAAATGATGAAATAGTCACTATAGATTGGCAGGCAGATCTATACTACTGCGGCGCCTACAAAGTCATACCGCCGGGAGACGAACGGGACACCTGGGCCTTATACTATCAGTTTCAAACAGTCCTAAACCGTAGTCTTGATCGTGGTGTTTATTTGGCGGGTGAAGGAGTGGGTTGGGATGGTGGATGGCAAGAGACCTCACTACTGACTGGAATAAACGCAGCATGTGCTGCGGCGCACCATGTTGGTGCTGCAGTTCGCCGTCACAGTCCCCTGACCCAGGAACCCAACCTGTACAGTTATGACAGTCCACAGTTTCGAACCGTGCTGCCTATCCTGTGGCCAGAGACCGGTAGTGCATGTCAACAGTTTTCAGCTGCTAGGCTCTTCGACGAGACCGATAGAGTGGCTAGAAACGGATTTCCGATTACCAGAACTGAGGTCGGATTTACCGGCTACATTCATGGAATTACGTTGCATTATGATGATTTCACTTTGAGCGAATTCGGCGGAAGAGTCCCGTACAGTCAGGTCAGCTCTTTCCACCTACAACCCGACGATTATGTAACCGGTGTTCAAGGATGGTATTGCCTGTTGCCGTTGCCGGGTCCTGTAATCTTTCATGCGATTACCAATATCACGTTTCAGTTAAGGAGTAGTGCAGAGATTGGACTGCTGTTTCCCTACTGGCCATGGCGTGTTTTGCTAGGCCACCAGTGTTTTTGGAGTTTTGGTTGGGATCCAAAAATAAATTGACTACGCTGACGAGATGAACTACGCCTATCAGAATCTGAGTCTACGACTTCTACCCTATGCGGGGAGCGTCTGAGAGTAACCATTTCCCTGTTTGAACCTGATTCATCAGAAGCCGTCTCACATGAGGGGCCAGCTTCAGCTTCCATACCGCAATGCCCTTCCTCTGGGAGGAGGTCCTCGGTTATTATTGTTGTCATCATCCCCTGCATCGTCGTCACTAAAATGATCCGCGAATCTGGCTCTTCTCTGTGGTGAACCAGGATTAATGGGCTCTGTAGCCCCAAAATGACTATATAACCACTGTGCAAATATCTAACAACAATCATGATACCATTAATCCAGGTTCACCACAGAGAAGAGCCAGATTCGCGGATCATTTTAGTGACGACGATGCAGGGGATGATGACAACAATAATAACCGAGGACCTCCTCCCAGAGGAAGGGCATTGCGGTATGGAAGCTGAAGCTGGCCCCTCATGTGAGGCGGCTTCTGATGAATCAGGTTCAAACAGAGAAATGGTTACTCTCAGACGCTCCCCGCATAGGGTAGAAATCGTAGACTCAGATTCTGATAGGCGTAGTTCATCTCGTCAGCGTAGCAATGATAGTTCTTTGTCTCCTCAGAATAGGAATAGAATTGCGGTGCCAGAGGAAGTGAATATTGACATTCCCTGTCCAGTTGCTGAGGTGCCATTGCCCAGCCTTAAGAGGAAGTCAGTTTGCGATCCTTGGGTTTACTTCTTGCACACCTCGTCTCCCATGTTGATAGATTTGAAATTATTCGATTCGGTTGTTCCAGCTATTCTAGATACGGGTGCTAACATTACATTAATTGCTGAGCATGTAGTCGTTGAGAATAAAATGCCAGTTATTAGGCTGGCGGACAAGGAATGGAGCGTTTCAGCCACAGGACATAGGATTCCAATCACACATAAGATTCAGACTACGGTAACGTTTGCAGGGTGTCCGAGTCATCAACCAAGCTAGAAAAACGCCTGTTTTAAGGATTTTTATCAGTATTTGCATCCCCTAGCTCACAGGGGCCAGCATTTTGTTCCATCGGTTTTGACAACATATTCATCGAAACGAGCGTAGTCAATTTATTTTTGGATCCCAACCAAAACTCCAAAAACACTGGTGGCCTAGCAAAACACGCCATGGCCAGTAGGGAAACAGCAGTTTCACCGGTGTGTGTGTGTGTGTGTGTGCGTGTGTGTGTGCGCGCGCGCGCGTGTGTGTGTGTGTGTGTGTGTGTGTGTGTGTGTGTGTGTGTGTGCGTGTGTGTGTGGGCGTGTGTGTGTGTGTGTGTGTGTGTGTGTGTGTGTGTGTGTGTGTGTGTGTGTGTGTGTGTGTGTGTGTGTGTGTGTGTGTGTGTGTGTGTGTGTGTGTGTGTGTGTGTGTGTGTGTGTGTGTGTGTGTGTGTGTGTGTGTGTGTGGGGCTTATGCTTTATACTCATGCTGCAACTACAAATGACTGAACTACTACTACTTTGACGAATGAACTACTTTGACGCTGATCCTGATTGTCTAAAATGCCGCAAAAATTAATGGGTCTAGATCTGAGTGGTCTAAGCCTTTATCTTTTTTAGTTTCTAACTTTTACTAATTATGTAAAGTCAGTATTTCCATTTCTTTATTTCAATTAGTTCTTATTACATTTTTCATATGATTTTAACAAATTTTTGCACCAGTAGACAATCAGGATCAGCGTCACAATATTGTTGTTATTGCGTAGCATTTATTGTCGACAAGCTTTGTGCTACTTTTCCAGAAAGGACTTGACATTGTAGTGCCCTTGTCTGGCTATGCGAAGCCCCTAGTCAAGTTAATAGTATCACTTTTACGAACAAAGGTTGCAAGTTTTGATTTGCTTACCACATTTCCAGAAAGAGAGTTCCAAATATTTACGCTACGATCACAAAAAGGTTTTATAAGTCTCTCTATTACATAAACTGGGACGTATTTTCAAAGTATGCCATCTAAGGCTTTGTTGATTAGCAAACTTGAAAAAGTTAACACAATTTAGATCTATCATATTGTTTATTATTTGGTACACCAATTTCAGGTCTGTTTGGATACGACTGCTTTCTAACGGCTCAAAACTTAAATCTTTCAACTTTGATTCTAAGTTAAGTTTTGTAATCCGGGGATCCGTTTGGTAAAACGTGTTTCAGTAAGGTCTATATCCTTCAAAAGAAAGGGACACAACGCTGGCGAAGTATAGTCGGTCCAATAGAAACAGTAAATAAATTTTAGGAAGTTACGATTTCTTGATTCGAAAGATCTGAAGATTCATGCGGTTAACCTGTTTGCTTTTCGCGATACTTTTTCACAGTGTGCAGAAGTTTTCATATCGGGCGGTTAAAATGATCCCCAAATTTTTGGCGGTGTGCACTAAATCTAAACTTTTGTTGGGGTTAAAATAATTTGCTTAACCAGATTCTGTAGCAGTGCCAAAAACAAAGACCAGATACCTTTCGATTGATAGCTCAAGCTGCCAAATTTTAGCCCACTCACAGATCCTGGTCCACTTCCTGTAAACCTTCAGATGCGATTGTTTTTGTGGGTGTGTAAACTTTTGCATCATCTGCGTATGAACTAATATCTGAATGAGTTACTACATCAGGCATGTCATTTATAAATATCAAGAAAATCAAAGGTCCAAGAACTGTTCCCTGTGGAACTCCACCTAAAACGTTTTGATAAACTGAAAAGGTGTTGTTAATTTTAACTAAAATAGTTGTGTTCTATTTTCCAAAAAATTTTATCCAATTTAATACTTTACCTCTAGTTCCATAGCAGGATAGTTTATGTTGTAATTTTTGGTGTCGAAAGCTGAAGCAAAATTGAGGTAAGCTGAATGAGTATTCCATTGTTAGTAGTAATAGAGAGATCAATTGAGCACACTTTGGGAGCCATTTTCTTCCCAATTTTTGGGAGCTATTTTCTTCCCTATTTTTGGGAGCCAACTTGATCCCTAATTTTGGGAGCCAACTTGATCCCTATTTTTGGGAGCCATTTGTGATTAAGCTGATGTTTGGGTTATGTGATGACTGTGTTTTTGGGATACACGTTTAGTCCCAACTTTTGGGAGCTATTTTGATCCCAACTTTTGGGAGCTGTTTTGATCCCAACTTTTGGGAGCCATTTTGATCCCAATTTTGGGAGCTGTTTTGATCCAAATTTTGGGAGCCATTTTGATCCCAACTTTTGGGAGCTGTTTTGATCCCAACTTTTGGGAGCCATTTTGATCCCAACTTTTGGGAGCTGTTTTGATCCCAACTTTTGGGAGCCATTTTGATCCCAACTTTTGGGAGCTGTTTTGATCCCACTTTTTGGGAGCTGTTTTGATCCCAACTTTTGGGAGCCATTTTGATCCCAACTTTTTCGGTCTATGAAAGGTCTGACGGGAATTTGTGTTTGAGTACAACCAATACGTTCGTAACATGGACGTTCAGCACTGAATCTCCTATGTTCATTTAATGTTCACAACTTTGGGAGGTGTTAACGTTTATGAAACCTATACTGTTTATGCAGCAAAGTTGATTGATCTATCAATTTGTTGGCCTGAAGTGAAGTTGTGAAATATTACCTGAAGTTGTGAAATATACCAGAGATCCAGTCAAGATGTCAGCAGAAGGTGCAAGTGGTAAGTCTCTTTAAATGCAAAAGTGCTTTGAATGTATATTGGTAGTATTGAATGTAATGTATTTGGATAAATGATAGAAATTCTGTGACTACCAATTTTTATTTCAGATACTCAGCAGCCTATGTGTCCCCTGTGCCAGCAACGATTCACATTACTATACAATCTGCAGAGACACCTTCGGAAGAAACATCGAATGGAGTACCGTACCTTGTTCCCCAGGAAGAATGATCGCATGTGCTCCGAATGTTATCAGACATTCTCGCTGTTGAAAAACTTGTACAGACACATGAAAGAACAACTGATTGGCACGACTACCGGTAATATACTAGCAGTGGTAAAGGCAGGTGAAGAGTATGGTAATACAATTCAACACTCTCCTGAACCCCACTACGTTCCTGTGAATAAGCATGTGATCAATAGCATTAAAGTCCATATAAACAATCATATTGGTAGGAGAGTTCATTTTGATTATGGTAGTATAGTTATAAAGCTTCACTTCAAGAAAGACAATGAGGACGAGATATCATCCAGAAACCGTTGAAGACTGGCACCTACACCTAGTTCAGACAGGTTCTGGTTTCTATGCCGGTCAGCGGTATCAGAGAGGAGATGGATTAGGCAGTCTTCTGAGAGGTATTGGAAGGTTTATTTGGCCAGTCATACGTCGTGTTGGTATGGAGGCAGGTAGACAGGCCTTTCAGACTGCAGGAGACGTAGCCAGGGATTACCTAAACAGAGGAGAGGATCCAAAAGAGTCACTGAAACGGCATGGGAAGGCAGCCATCGGGCGTCTACTTGAAAACAGTGGAAAAGCAATACAGCAAGGTGAAGGTATCGGATCCAGACCATATAGACGACGAGTTAAGAGACTAAAGCGAGACATCTACAGCCCATAAAAACCCACCACCGTATGTAATCATGATAATATGCTAACAATCACTTCAATGGCTAAACAGGTTGATGAAAAGTCTATGCCGGGCTTTAAGTCCGAAATGGATCTCTTCTCACTACCTCCTACTCAGGTTAGTGTGGAGAGTGGCTATATGGCAGAAATTTATCCTCTAAATCCTGTAACTAGTAATGGACCATACCTATTCCTCGTACCAAAGGACTCGTACATGCTTGATCTGAATCGGAACTACCTATACCTAAAGTTAAGGATTACTGATAGTGATGGGAAGGCAGTAGCAAAGGCAGCCGATGGTAGCATTTCAGTAGCACTCATCAATTTGCTAGCAAAGACATTCATTAGGCGACTAGTGGTCAAACTGTCCGATAAGGAAATTTACAATAGTGGAGACCTTTATCACTATGGAGCGTATCTAGAGACTATTGCCAACTTTGGAAAAGAAGCAAAAACATCTCACCTACAGAGCAATCTATTTGCAAAGGACAGTGATTTCAATGATATCTCCACTACTGCAGCTAAGCATAGAGGGATTCCATTCACTGATGGTCGATATGTAGTGGTGGCAGGACCTTTACACTGCGATCTATTCAAACAAGATCGATACCTTCTGAGTGAGTGTCAGTTGAGCCTGGAATTACACCGCAACAGTGACGACATACTACTTCAGTCAGCAACCAGTGGTTATAAGATTGTTG
>JASAND010007828.1:0-14938 GCA_030248195.1 Trissonchulus latispiculum | reverse complement strand
AGTTATGGTGCTGGTATCTTCTACGAAAAAACTATTTTGGCAAAACTGCGATTATTTTGTTTTGAACAGATTTCTAAACTTCCCAATGGATTAGGGTAATTTTTGACAGAATTAGAATTCGCACTATTGCGGAGGGACATTTTTCTTGGTTTGAGCTAGTTCTCCGTTTATATACGAAAAAACTCAATGCAAAATTGCGAAATTTTCGTGTCACTACCGCACTATTTGCCGACTTTCTGGAGTATTGAGACTTGAGCCAAATCCAAAAATGTCTCTCGGCCCACATGTATTTCATATCATAGCACAAGAAGAAATTGTGGCCGATTCAAAACAATGAACCCTAAACAGGATAAAATGAAAATCTCTGGAAACTTTGGCCCCCTCAAACAGTTTTCATGGCAAGACTCTGTCACCAAATGGACTGCCACTGTGACAGCATGATGGGACTATATGGGGAAGACTTGGGAGTAGTGTTGCCCACAGGCCCCGTCCAGACCGACTGGCTGTTGGCCGGTCCAGAGTGGGCCGGCCGGCCAGATACAGGAAGGTCGGCCGGCCGGTAATCAAGGGGCCGGTCAAATACGGGCGGCCCACCAGCCAGTGCCTGTTTCAGCGGCTTGTCGCATTAAACTTGCTAAAATCTGCCTTGAAAACTATTAAATATATATCTTATATTTTACTTGTAATTTTGGATAACCGGTGAGGAGGCATTGGCCGGCCGGTGAGGACAAGCGCACCGGCGGCCGTTCTTGGATGAAAACGATTTGCTTAGGTACCGTGAGTGACGAATTTGTCACGAAAAAAGCTTTGTCAAAAGCTGTAATAATGTCAAAATTACACTGCGAGAGACAACTCAGTGTCACCTGGTCAGTTCGAGTCAGAAGTTTCTTTTAGGAATTGAAATACACAACAATTACAAAATCCTTGAAAACTTCAGGAACTGTTTAGCCACTGTTTATTTTGCAGCCGATTATCACCAAATTCCTATTACTTCATATCCATATTAAACTCACAATTATTGGGTGGCATTTACAATATTTTCAACAAACATTGAGCCGCTTCAAAAACTCAACAACTTGGGTCTGCAAACATCTGAAAAATTGTACTCTTCCTAAATTCGCTAAGCAATTTTTAGAAACCAAAATTAGCTTAATTGTATCCATTGAAAAAGAAAAATGTTAGTCAAAATTTGGAGGTAAAAGCAGACTTTCTAATTCCAAGTAAGGAGTGATAAGCAATAAAATATTTCTAAAATGAACTCGGTCTAATGCATGATAACTAGTTTCTAAAATATCCAAGTACCCGGTGTGAAAATAAGAACGGGCCCCGGCCCGGCAAGATCTGAAAAACTGGACGAGGATCTAACTCTTGCCGGATATCAAGAATGCGAAGTGAAGTGAAAATTATTTTTGTTAGCTCAGTAAAGCATTAAACTCTTTGTTAGTTTCACAAGATTACTCTAAAGGACGAACTTTTCGAAACCACATCATAACTAGCCTAAACGGGACTTTCAAACTATTACTAACTGAAAATAAGAAGGTACAAAAAACACGACAAATATATAAATTTTTAATGTTAAAAATAAATTAAATACACACAAACGCAACGAGTATATATATATACATTACTTAAAAATAAAAATCAAACAGCAGTATGCTGGGTTTTACATTGTTCCAATGTAAAATAAAATCATTTCACTAAAGCTGACTAGACTTGGCGTTTTTCACGCTTTTCTTCAGACTGAGCTGATTGAACGCCAGGCAATGATTCTTCAGAATTGGAAATCAGACCATCTAATTCGCTCTTAAAAAGTGACACACAACTTGCAAAGACACGCAAAAGTTCATAATTCTATGATTATATGAAGAAAAGTATCGCCACTTGGCTACCATTATAATCTCTTCTTATACGGGACCGGGGTGATAGAATTAGCGAAGGTTTTCAAATATGGGTGACGGTGATGGGGGCGGTTGACAAAAGAATCCCCATAATTTTTGTCTACGGATGTTTACTTTTATTGAAGAAACGGCCCTCCATTTGGGGGGGTGGCAATTCTGTTCCTATTTGACAAACAGCAATCAGATTGCAGAAGCACCCTATCCATTTGTATCAAGTAAATTAATGTTCTAGTCGGAGTACCGCTCCCCAAGCACTGAGTCAGAATAACCTCGCGGTTAAATCATCTTCATCTTCTTCTCATAATACAAAATTCAATGCACACTTGACTGACACTCATTAATTCAAGTCGTCACCTTCTCGACGACTACCACGAGTAAGGCATTCTTTGTAGATTTTATTAAATTTCGATGATATACAAAATTAAACATTGAATCCTCAGTCAATCGGGTACAACTATTAAGAAAACCAAACAGCTTTACATACTTTGCAGACTAATAAGAAATGAAATACCTCCCAGCCCAGTACTTTGGCAAAAGCGCGACAACCATCATCACAGTTACCAATCCAACACGCATCACTAAAAAACCAAAGGTTAGTTCCAGATGCAATTTGACAATTTATGCTTCTTCGGTTAGAAATTTCTCAACAATTTTTCTTGAAGATTCTCAAGCATAATCAACTCTGGAGAGTTGTGCACGGAGAAAGTAGCCACAAAGAGTCTTCGTTGACTGATGAAAAGAACATTCAATGGGGAGAGACAAAGGTTAGCGCCCTCATACAGCCTCTTAGCTGAGTAGCCCGGCAATAACAACAACAACAAGAATAACATTCAATGCATCTCTCGTATCTCAAGTTAGTATGTACAGTAAAAGATACAAAAATATGGCCACCAGCGTCAGGAGAACTAAAGACACAGAACTTGCAGCCTAACCGACAATAAAAGCCACATCTGTTGACTGTTTTTGGACGCAACACAAATTACTAGAATCTTCTACAAACGACCGACCAACCAACCGAGTGTTATCCGGATTATCAAAGTCGAGCCCAGACGTAATGCCCATTAGTCGACTCAATAGATCCGCCTAAAATAAACCAACACACGATATGTATGTATCTTCCTGATACACAAGATCAGTCACAGTGCAAATGCCAATCAACAAAATGCACGACATATTGCTTCTGTCCAATCATTCTGCCTCACACCAGAGAATCTGAGTCCTTGGTATAAATACGGGAATAAAGACTCTGGCCCTGGTGGAGGTTTCTGACAAGGCGGTCGCTGAGGAAGACTGGCTTCTTTGGAAGTCAACGAATTTAATAGGACGACCATCATTGACCGATGAAAACAACAACAAACACAGCGTTTGGCAAAAATCTAAATTCATACTTCTCCAACCTTTTCCTTGTTAATCAGGAGCCGTGGTACGTTCTTGCCAACTCTGAAAGACAAATACGTATAGATAAATATCTAACAAAGTTTGATTTTTTAAAATACCCAGGGTATTTGTTACACCACGAAATTGACCTTCCCCCCCCCGAAAATGCCTCCCCCCCGGAATTTTGGTCTTCCTCCCTACTGACTTACTGAGGTCTACATTTTTGCCAAAAATGGGCAAATTTTCAAACATGTTTGGGCTTCGCCGGAGATATTTTCGTAAAAATGGCTATTTTAGGCTAAATCCTGGCATTTTTGAGAACTTTTTGCGTTTCTACCTGCAAACAACGACAAACATACCAATTTTGGCTCATTTTAACAAAAAATCTTTGCCCCTCCCCTTCCGAGGCCGGGGCCTCCCCGGGAAGGCCACCCCCCGAAAACTCCTCAAAACTACCCTGGCTGACCAAATTTTACAGTGGAGTTTTCAACGGTGGAAACTGCTAACAGTGATGAAGCGTAAACACTCACTGATAATTCTAACTCCAATAAATCACAGTATCCGACTAGGCCCTGCTTTTTCCTAGTTCAAAATTTTTGGAGAGGGGAGGGGGCGGGCTAACATGAGGGAACAAATTTCTGGAGAGAACACTTGTTCATAAAATCGCTTTCAAACCTCATCCTCCTGCTGGCAAAAATGTAAAACAACCTTTAACCTAAACCTAAGCTAAAATGGTCGGCTAAAATATCTAAAAAAAATCGAGCTAGTAGTGTACTACTATCGAAAGTAGTACAAAGAAAATTTAATATTTAAATTACTAAATTTAATCTATGGTACTGCTTTAGTTTATTTTTAGAAAGAGTCCTCCAATGGCTAGACTCACCAACAGCAAATCACACTGCAGAGGCCCTCCCTCCCCCGCCGAGAAGGGTAGCCGTCTGACGAAAGTCTGGCAACATCCCTCCCACACACACTAAATAGGCGTGTACAATAATCACACAAATGCTGTTTAAATGCTACGTATTATCTCTTGGTATTACCTATGAATAAGAGAAGCAAATGGTTGCACCATTAAGGAAGTTCCCATAATGATGAGCAGATCGCAATCAGCAAAAATCCTAGAACAGCTGAAGAATTATCAATGGAAGCCAAGCCAACTGAATATATTATTGGGTTAACGTCAATGTACAATTGTCACTTCAGCTGGAATAAGAACTCTTTCTGGCTTCATGCAAGTGTGGCCTCGCTAGCTCAGATGGAAAAGTGAGCAGAGCGTTAATCCGCAGGTAGTGGGTTCGAATCCCAACCCAGATCCAAATTTTTAGAGTCACCGGTGCTGGAGGAGTAAGTCAACATTTTCTAAAGTTTGGGCAAGATTAAAATTCACGTTTTTGTTGCCACTACCTCATGCACAAAATAACAATTACCTCTGTCACACACTGGAAGAATCTCTCCGGCAGGGCTTCGCCAAAGAAAACCACATCTACAAAACCTCATCAATCTAAATTCATTTTAAAATTAACACCATTTCTATCTTCAGTGTTGTAAACTCAAACAAAAAGCTTCACATCATAATATCAAAAGGAAAGTTGAGTTAATTAAAGTTAAACAACAATAAAGCCGTGTAAACACAAATTCTGCAGTAACAGGAAACCTTAAATCGAAATACAGTACCCACAAGACACAAAGTTAGGATTTTAATGTCACTTTGGTTTTTTGGTTTTGGTTGTTTAGAATAATAAGGATTTTTAAACTGGAACTATGTATCTTTGTGCAAATATTAAATACCAATGTGCCTTTTTCCAACATTAGTTATTGAATAAAGTTATAGTATATATAGTTATGATATCTTTAAATTAAAATATAAAGATTAAAATTACTCCGTCAAGTCAACGAAACAAGACCGCAAGAGAACAAGCAAGTTGAAAATGCTCATTGTATGAATTGCTTATGTCAAATACTCGTTAATTTAAACAATACAACAGCAGAAGCAAGCAGAAACATTATTTTGTTAAGTACAAGTTATGACAAGTTTAGGAAGCAATCAAACTGCACCTTAACCAACGCCAAACAACAAAAAAGGAAAGCTAGTTCAGCTGCAAGTCCTAGAGCTTTTTGAAAAAACTTATCTACTAAACCTATTTCTGAAAATTTGGCTGCGTATTTTGTTGTGTAATTCGAAATTAGACTAAGTAAATGTAGCTGCAACTGTATAAATACGCAGTATTTTGTACAAAAAACTCTGGTAGCATTTCTTGTAGCGAAAGCCAACTTACAAAACTAAAACTGGGACCAAAACAATACCTACCAGGTTTAACAACGCTCTCACAATCTGTACAACGCGGCACTTCATCAGCAAATATTTTATCTAAAAGGTAGAAAAAAGTTCACTTGCATAAGCTTTATCTAGTGTTACTATCAAAGCAATACGTCATAGTGCTATTCCAAACTATACAAGATATTTTATTGGTACAAAGTAGGGATGCACCGGGGCCTGGCCCCGGCCCCGGCCCCGGCACCGGGGCCAGGCCCCGGCTCCGGCCCCGGCCCCGGTAGTCAGGCCCCGGCCCCGGCCCCGGCCCCGGTGGTCAGGCCCCGGTACCGACCGGGGCCAAAAATTAGCAAAATTTTGTGAATTTTTGACATTTTTTGACCAAAATTTTGAATTTTCGAAAGTCAAAAAGTGTTACAAATCGTTTGTTTTCACGCCGGTATTAATGAAAACAAGGATAGTATATCAAAAATTATTGCAAAATTTAAATTTTCCAGAAAATTTTTGGAAATTTTCGTTTTGGGCCCCCAATTTCCAGGCCCCGGTCCCGGCCCCGGCCCCGGTACCGGGGCCGAGGTGGCCCCGGCCCCGGCCGGGGCCACGATGAGGTCCCGGCCCCGGCCCCGGCCCCGGTAGTGGCGGCCCCGGTGCATCTCTAGTACAAAGCAATACAAGCCACAAGAATGCTCCGTAGAAAACAGCTTATATAAGTGAGTGTTAGGATATGTAAAATGTCGGTAGAGAAACTAAAGACACCAGTTTGAAAAATGCTAACATGAACTGAAGTCCTTAGCAGGGACAACTGCATATCAAAACCATATCATAACCAAAATAGAGCGTTATTATCGAAAGACGATTGGCTGGGATTTGAGACTAACGAGTAAGCAGAGGGATTAGGATAGAACTGAAACAATAAATACAGCAATCTATTTCCGTCAACCTACAGTTATTACAAGGCTAGCAACTACATACATATATTCTTACCTTTTGTCCATTCTTGGCTGTATGCTTTATGGCAACCGGGCATCACACAGTGACTTTGCTTGAAACTTCCATGTGCCTCAACAATTTTGTCTTCGGGAATTCCAGCAAGATGTTCCAATGTATCTATGTTCTAAACCGAATAGCATACAGCCCGACAAGACTACACAAAACTGGTCTAAAACTAACAACCACAAGAGGACAGCAATGAGCCGGAAAAGGGCGCAGCGAGCGGGTGGAAAGTGCCCACTCAGGGTTAAGGAGGAGGGAAAGACTTGAAGAAAGCAAGAGAAGAAAAAGGAAAAATTGAAAAAGCACTCTGAAATAAAATTGATGCATTTAATTTTCAAAAAAAGTTAGCCGAGACTGATGCCCCCACCATGCAATGTTCACATATTTTTCCTTGACTGAATTTAAAGTTACAAACATTGAGTTTCAATTTGTTTAAAAACGTTTTTGCTAAAAAATTATAAAAATAGGTGGAGACGCTCCCCCCCCCCGAGACTCCGAGAGGCCTCCAAAGAGCCCCCCAGGTAATGTCCCTAAAATAAGCTCATTATGCTTATGACCAAATCTTCAATTTGGTCTCACGAAGTCGTGCGTTTTTATCACAAGATTATATATGACAGATTATGCAGACATTCCAAATAGTTTCTAACGTTTAATTTAGAATCGTAATCTCAATTCAACGACAAGGAGAGTAAGTAAAAATAAGTACTTACTTGCGTATACAATCTCATTAACAACCCTTTATCGTGCATCAACTTGATGAAACAGTGAGCAAGTGTCGGCTTAAAACAAAAAAAGAGAACGTGACAAAAAGTGTCGAAGATAAATGCAACACAATATACAAGTAGGAAAAATGCTCCTTGCAGTCGCATGTAAAATGCAATATGAGCTATGATGGTCAACATTTAAATATATATGTCAAGGACAAGATTTAAAACGTCTAGTATGAGCCAGCATCTAAATCGGTAAAGGACAAGCTGTAACTGGCTAATATGAGCCGCCACGTTTCTCTTGGGCTCATATTGACGCGAGGATACTAAGTTGAGTTAACTATTTTTCACTTTTCAAATTCGCATGAACATGTATATAATTGTCATGACATACGTCTGGTCTTGATACAATAAGTAAAGTCAATCTGTGGGTAAGCACACATCAAATTTTACACATCAGCTGTGTATTTTATTGTATAAGTGCTGTGTATACAGCAAGCCGATACTGAAGACTTGAAGAATACCGGTTTACTGGAGCTTTATGCATTTGTTTCTAGTTTGCAGTGTGTGTCTATGATTTAGAAAACTGGTATATACCAAATGTATATGCCACTTAATTCAACTTTAAAGGGGAGAACTTGTTCATCATCATCATCGTTAGACGATTTACTATATATGCCCCCAACCAAAATCCCGAAAAACGCTGTTTTAGGGGTTTTGACCACTGGTCAATAGGCCACCTAGGCCATAGTGACCAGTGGTCACTTCCGTCGGTTCTGAAAATATGCTCATTGAAACGAGCGTAGTCGATTTACTATATATGCCCCCAACCAAAACCCCGAAAAACGCTGTTTTAGTGACTTTTCCAAACTTTAACCCTAACTTTGACCCTGGGCGAGGTGCCCCGGGGCCATGCTGACCAGTGGTCACTTCGGGCGGTTTCGGCAGTATACTCATCGTGTTCAGCGACCCCGATTTACTATATATGGGCACCACCAAATGGCCGATTTTACGGACTTTTCCCAACTTTGACCCTGGGCGAGGAACCACGGGCGCCATGGGGCCTGAGGGTCACATCCATCGGTTTCGGCAATATGCACATCGTTTTCAGCGACCCCGATTTACTATATATGCGCAGCACCAAATGGCCAAAAAACGCTATTTTAGACGACTTTTTGACAATTTTCTGTGCTGGGACCTCGAAAAATTTCTAGGTCCAAACGTCGATTTTTCCATTTTTGACCATCTGTAAAAATCGACCCAGAGCGAAATTTGGAAATCAAACATAAACTTGATCTGGACCATCGCCTAGATAATCAAAAATTAGTATAGAAAATTTTTCCTATGGGCCGTTTGAAAAATCGGTGTGCGCAAAAATCGCCCTATAAAAGTGGTCGATACAGAGAAAAAAAACCCACTTTTAAACTTGTATCAGAAAGTTGATTTTTTCAAGGTTCATTTTTCCGGGCAAGTTTGGTATCATTCGAAAGCTCTTGGCCTGGAGATTTCAAAAATGTAAACTTTAGCTCTCAACTCCTTACCGTTAATTAGTTTTGGCTAATTAACAGTTTCCCTAATCCGCAAAGTGCCTTTATAGCTCATATTATGAGGGGCGCTCCGCGCACCCTCATGATTCTGGTCTGACAAGTTGGAACAAAATGATCAGTTATGTACATAATCAACTGAAGCAACGACGCAACAACTGTAACTACTTTAAAGCTACATAAAAATCAGATTAAACTGAAACTGCATAGACATGCTGCTTCGCACACCATCATAGGTATATATCATCAGAACACAAAATCTCATGATTACTTCCCTCGACAAACGACGGACTACTTTGTATTACGGCACATTTCATGCAATCACTGAAAGTCACTGGGAAAATGTGGAAATTGGAGAAATATCAAAACATCGCGATATTTTAGTAAAGTGAAGGTTACGTTGGGCGAACAGTTGTGGCGAAACAATTGCATTTTTGTACCGAATATAAACCAAATTTCTGGGCTTAACTCATACATAATGGTTTACCACTCCTATAAATGATTCACGAGACAGCAGTATTTTAGAAATAATTCATTACGTAATATTGAAGACGGATGATTCTAATTATTCATGGAAAATGACAACAGAAACACGCAAAAGTCTACCACTATAAACCCATGGAACAAACTAACGACAGACCAACTTTCAATTTTTCTGGATAGAGCGACTTTGCCAGCTTGAAAAATGGCTTCGGGTGTGACTGAAACAAAAAAGACGATTCTAATTATGTGTATGTACACAGACAACAACACGAACTGAAACAAATTTGAGAAAACAACGGAGGCCGCTCACAGCTGACAGAAGAGAAAATAAACGGTCTGCCTGTAATGTTTCAACCAAAATTTGATTGAATAATTTGCTAAATGATATAAACTATAACTTTAATCATAAAGAAATTTTTTTTTGATTTTGCAATAAAATTGGTCTTCGGATCTTTAATCCATTTCAATTCCATGTCAGTTTGAAGAACTGAGAAAATATGGCCCATGTCAAGATAAAAGTTAGAACCCCCAATCAGAAAAAAAGGAGGTTCTCAAATTTTTTCATGCGTTTGTATCCAGGACTTTGATTTGTATGTGACTACGTTGCGGATCCTTTCCCGCAACAGACACTTCCGCAGACATGATATGTTTATAATACGTGTATATGTAAGTATAATCATCAAATTTGTAGCAACAACCGGAGTGTACTGGGGGGGTCCTCCTGGCTTTTCTCATAAATTTAGACTGAAATTTGTGTATATGCTACATTCAATATCCACAATATGGGTATCAATCGAAAGCTGACGACAAGAACAAGTTCTTGCTAGATCTAAGTCCAGGCAACGCACACACTTTCAGGTATACCCGGACTCCAGGACCCTTAGAACTTCCAGCAAACACTTAAAACTAAACAGTGGCGTATCAAATCTCGTGAAAAAATTTCCCCATCAAAAATTTGAAACTTTAGTTTGTAGTTGAAACTTTATATGTAGTTACGGATGAAATCTCTTCGAAAAGTTAAGAACCCCAGAACCTCCATCAAAAAATTAAACTAAACATAGTTATAGATCAAATCCCCTCTTTTTTTTTTTTTTTTTCTTCTCCTTTTCTTTTTCCCCTTTCTTTTCTTTTTTTTCTTCTTCTTTCTCTTTCTTGTTTTTTTTCTTTTTCTTCTCCCTTTTTTCTCTTTTCTTTTTTTTTTTTTTTTTTCCTTTCATTTTCCCTTTTTTTTTTTTTATTTTTCTCCCCTTTTTTTTTTTTTAGATTTTTATATTTTCTTTTTTCCGGTTCCCCCAAAAATACCCAATGTTTTAAAAGTTGCTATTTCAAGTTTCTGCATGCGTAGAACCAGTTTTCGCTATTTTGAATAACTCCGTACCGGCTTATTTTTCTGCCAAAATTACAGGGGTTTAAAGTGCATTGCGAATTTTACATTTTTGTGTAAAAACGCCAATGGCTGGTTTTAAGTGTTTTTAAGCTGAAATAGCGAAAATTCAATAAAAATCCGGTGAAGCCGGAATAATTTTTTGAAAATTTAAGGTAATAATTTTTTGGATGTAGTGGCAGATCGGAGTTGGGAGGTCGCCGGGTCTGCCGCATCGTTTGATCATTTGATGGCGTACTGGTCATGTCTGAGACAGCAGGCCGTCGTACAAGCCATGGAGGATCAACGACCTACATTCCCCTTAGATCTAGTCGGTAGCTTCCTTTTGGGTCATTTGATCTGGCTGCTGCATCCTCTAAGTATAAACCTGCCAAGACTGACCCATATATATATTGCCCATGGGCAGAGTGGCCGAGATCAGACAGACAGGTCGCCGAGTGGGGAGGGTGGGAGTACATCAGCGAAAGCATCACACTTGTAAGCAATCTTGAGGTATCTATCGCTTTAACGAAGAAACATTTCGAGAAGTTCCTGTCGGGATACGAAGCTTTTTATAGGTTATACTAAATTCGACACGTACCTCTGCCTGGCTTACTGTACTTTCTTTTGCTTTCATAATCTGGGCAGTTTTTGCGCAACCTTGTCCTACGCTGTCATTCGACCACAAGAAATATGTATATATGTATATATGTATATATGCAAAAATGTATGCATTGTAATGTGCTATTAGACAACTTTAGTTAGATTTAGGCAGATTTAGGTAGATATATACATCGTAACATGCGAATCTGTTTTAGCGAAACACGTCGTCGTCATGATTGGTGCAGGGGTATCAACATGTACGTTTCCGGGACGTTTGTGAGCTATTCCTTTACGTGGAATATATATTTACATACATACGTAATGTGCTAAATCCTCACTTGTAAAAAATTTATTATTAACTTAATTGTCAACAACTTTTTGACAAAACTTTGTATTATTGGCACTTTTTACATACATACGTACTTTTAAAGCAAAATCGGCGGAGTGACGGTTGGCAGGGTGGCAGGGCAGGTAGCTAGAAATTTGACCTTTTTTAACTTCCCGTAATTCTTTTATTCAGGTACCATTGAAATATGTTACTTTACTTTGTTTCAGCTGCTGGAATCCCCGATTTCAGGAGCCCTAGCAGTGGCCTCTATGATAATTTGTCGGAATTCAATTTACCACATCCACAAGCTATTTTTGAAATAGATTATTTCCTGGTAAGCCTTCCTCTTAACTTTTGTGTGGTAGTAATAGAAAGATAGATGTAGTTCTGAAAGAGAAAATAATAACGGGAAAAGCAATAGCATGATTCGTAATAAATGTGTGCGATTAGAGTTTGTGCTAAGCCAGTGGAACGACCTTAAAAATCCACGTTTTCTTTTACTGTTGTGATCAAAACGATTGAGTAGGCGCAGGATTTGTGAACGTATTTGCCATTTTTAGAATAATTATATACGGCATTACCACCCAGGGGCGGATACGGGGGGGCGCCCCCCGTCGCGATTCGAAGGTAGAAAAATCCAGGTGAAAAATAGAAAAAAGGGTGAAAAACCAAATATTTTCGCGCCTCCGGCGAGAATTTTCTATTTTAACGGCATATTTATTGCATTTATAAAGAAAAAGTTTAAAACCAACCGAGTTTTTCGGAGAATTTTACAATATTTTCGGCCCATGTCAAGATAAAAGTAACTTTTTGATGCGCTCTGATCTACCACTTGTTTTTCTTGGAGCTTTTATTTTCATGGATGCTCTTGGGGTTCTGGGGGTTCTTAATTTTTTGTAGAGATTTGATCTATAACTATGTTTAGTTTAATTTTTTGATGGAGGTTCTGGGGGTTCTTAACTTTTCGAAGAGATTTCATCCGTAACTACATATAAAGTTTCAACTACAAACTAAAGTTTCAAATTTTTGATGGGGAAATTTTTTCACGAGATTTGATACGCCACTGTTTAGTTTTAAGTGTTTGCTGGAAGTTCTAAGGGTCCTGGAGTCCGGGTATACCTGAAAGTGTGTGCGTTGCCTGGACTTAGATCTAGCAAGAACTTGTTCTTGTCGTCAGCTTTCGATTGATACCCATATTGTGGATATTGAATGTAGCATATACACAAATTTCAGTCTAAATTTATGAGAAAAGCCAGGAGGACCCCCCAGTACACTCCGGTTGTTGCTACAAATTTGATGATTATACTTACATATACACGTATTATAAACATATCATGTCTGCGGAAGTGTCTGTTGCGGGAAAGGATCCGCAACGTAGTCACATACAAATCAAAGTCCTGGATACAAACGCATGAAAAAATTTGAGAACCTCCTTTTTTCTGATTGGGGGTTCTAACTTTTATCTTGACATGGGCCATATTTTCTCAGTTCTTCAAACTGACATGGAATTGAAATGGATTAAAGATCCGAAGACCAATTTTATTGCAAAATCAAAAAATTTCTTTATTATTAAATTTATTGTTTATTTCTTTTAGCAAATTATTCAATCAAATTTTGGTTGAAACATTACAGGCAGACCGTTTATTTTCTCTTCTGTCAGCTGTGAGCGGCCTCCGTTGTTTTCTCAAATTTGTTTCAGTTCGTGTTGTTGTCTGTGTACATACACATAATTAGAATCGTCTTTTTTGTTTCAGTCACACCCGAAGCCATTTTTCAAGCTGGCAAAGTCGCTCTATCCAGAAAAATTGAAAGTTGGTCTGTCGTTAGTTTGTTCCATGGGTTTATAGTGGTAGACTTTTGCGTGTTTCTGTTGTCATTTTCCATGAATAATTAGAATCATCCGTCTTCAATATTACGTAATGAATTATTTCTAAAATACTGCTGTCTCGTGAATCATTTATAGGAGTGGTAAACCATTATGTATGAGTTAAGCCCAGAAATTTGGTTTATATTCGGTACAAAAATGCAATTGTTTCGCCACAACTGTTCGCCCAACGTAACCTTCACTTTACTAAAATATCGCGATGTTTTGATATTTCTCCAATTTCCACATTTTCCCAGTGACTTTCAGTGATTGCATGAAATGTGCCGTAATACAAAGTAGTCCGTCGTTTGTCGAGGGAAGTAATCATGAGATTTTGTGTTCTGATGATATATACCTATGATGGTGTGCGAAGCAGCATGTCTATGCAGTTTCAGTTTAATCTGATTTTTATGTAGCTTTAAAGTAGTTACAGTTGTTGCGTCGTTGCTTCAGTTGATTATGTACATAACTGATCATTTTGTTCCAACTTGTCAGACCAGAATCATGAGGGTGCGCGGAGCGCCCCTCATAATATGAGCTATAAAGGCACTTTGCGGATTAGGGAAACTGTTAATTAGCCAAAACTAATTAACGGTAAGGAGTTGAGAGCTAAAGTTTACATTTTTGAAATCTCCAGGCCAAGAGCTTTCGAATGATACCAAACTTGCCCGGAAAAATGAACCTTGAAAAAATCAACTTTCTGATACAAGTTTAAAAGTGGGTTTTTTTTCTCTGTATCGACCACTTTTATAGGGCGATTTTTGCGCACACCGATTTTTCAAACGGCCCATAGGAAAAATTTTCTATACTAATTTTTGATTATCTAGGCGATGGTCCAGATCAAGTTTATGTTTGATTTCCAAATTTCGCTCTGGGTCGATTTTTACAGATGGTCAAAAATGGAAAAATCGACGTTTGGACCTAGAAATTTTTCGAGGTCCCAGCACAGAAAATTGTCAAAAAGTCGTCTAAAATAGCGTTTTTTGGCCATTTGGTGCTGCGCATATATAGTAAATCGGGGTCGCTGAAAACGATGTGCATATTGCCGAAACCGATGGATGTGACCCTCAGGCCCCATGGCGCCCGTGGTTCCTCGCCCAGGGTCAAAGTTGGGAAAAGTCCGTAAAATCGGCCATTTGGTGGTGCCCATATATAGTAAATCGGGTCGCTGAACACGATGAGTATACTGCCGAAACCGCCCGAAGTGACCACTGGTCAGCATGGCCCCGGGGCACCTCGCCCAGGGTCAAAGTTAGGGTTAAAGTTTGGAAAAGTCACTAAAACAGCGTTTTTCGGGGTTTTGGTTGGGGGCATATATAGTAAATCGACTACGCTCGTTTCAATGAGCATATTTTCAGAACCGACGGAAGTGACCACTGGTCACTATGGCCTAGGTGGCCTATTGACCAGTGGTCAAAACCCCTAAAACAGCGTTTTTCGATTTTGGTTGGGGGCATATATAGTAAATCGTCTAACGATGATGATGATGAACAAGTTCTCCCCTTT
>JASAND010007825.1:0-12544 GCA_030248195.1 Trissonchulus latispiculum | reverse complement strand
GCAATTCTGCTTCACACAGCGAAAAATTTTTTGGACACAAACTTTTTTAACGTTATTTTTTCATTTTCCTATGTTTTTAACATACTGTCGGATTCACCTTTGAAGGACTCTGCAAACGATAGAAGCAATATTGCGCAAAACGCACTTGTCTTGTTTCGCGGACCCAATGGGGAGTGCAAAATATGTAAAAATGAGCAAAATCGGAGAAAGGTCGAAAAATCGCCCAAAAAAAGCGACCCCCCTTAAGTCAGCTGAATTCTTGTACTATTGAATCCATCTCATTAATAGCTTACAAATGATACCTATACAATACGATAGGTATATTGCTTAAAATTTGAAAATTTCCTATGCAGATTTCATTTGTTTTAGCAAGAATTAGCATAGCTATATTATTTTATATCAAAATAATTGAGTTTGCAATTAAAAAATTAACGAGAATAGTGTGCCTCGTCTGTTAAAATTTAGCTTATGCGACATTTTAGCAGGTGACAAAATACACCGGATCGCCTCTAACGCAATGCTGTGATGGAAGCGCACTAAATATTGCTATGTATAAAAAATTTACGCATTCTAGTTATTTTACAGCAAAAACGTACCTACAAAACTTATAAAACTTACAAACTTGCAAAACGAAACAAAACGCAAAGCATATCGCTGTTAGCATATCCATTGGCGGGACGGGTCGCTTGCAGAATTGCGTCAGCTTGCGCGTGGGCCTGGGCGAGCCGAAACATTTATGTCAACGGTCAGGGTGGGGGCGAGACAAATTTGCCAACTGGGGGAGGGGGCTAGCCGAAGTCAAAAATTTTAAGTCCTCGCTTTTTACCCAGTGTTAGCATTGGATTATCACTCTCACTTTTGTTGCTTCAACGTGGATAGTGGTTCCTAAATAGTCCCTAAAGTCCACTGATCCTAAAATAACACGAAATACTTTTGGAAACTAAAAAGCAGATGGGATGGATGGAAACAAGCTTGAAAATTTGTGTCATTGATCCAGAAATTATTCTAAATTCTATGTCTTTGAAAGGGAGGTAAAATGAGAATAAAAATAAAAAATAAAAATTCTACGGGGAATGAGAATGCCCTAACAAATTATTACTGATGAGTAATTTTATAAAAGTTACCGTATGTGAATAAAAGATTTAAGTATATTGCAACGGATTAGAGGCTCAGCTCATCAACTACTGCAGCATTATACAGTGTCTGTGTTTCCTTATTCCAAGTTTACCGAGGTTAGAATGATAAAATACGAACCAGAACTTTGATACTAATTTACCGCTTCAGTTTTTGCCTGCTCATCTACACAATGTTATAATATATATAAACCTCAACAAAAATCAATTTATTGAAGACGAAATAGCTTCAGTTGATCAGGTAAGTACGTTAAAAGCTATATGTCTTAAGCAAAAAAACGTACCCTCTCCCTACGCCGAGCCGCATAACTACATGAAAATATTGGTATATATCCCTAAAGCATACAGATTTAGTGTCATCCTAACCAGGGAGTAAGCACTACATAAACGGGCTTATGGCATTATCAGCTCCCAGCAGAAGAGCCCCCAGTAGGTAGTTGATAAAGTCTCCGAGACTGACCGAAGGATTTCTAGCCCGGCCTGTTGAAAAGGGGAGAAAAGTGTTACATGGATGTGTTCACTCACATAAACAATTGATAGAAAGGATCTTCTAGAATCTAACATAATTTAATCAGCTATGCCTCAGTAAAGATTTCCCCTTCCATATAGTAATCCTTCAATATTTCCGGTCTCGAAATAATTTTGATGCAAAGAGGGGGGGCCTAAAACTTTTCCAGTGTTGCATACGTAAAGCTTAATCTCTGAAGTGCATTTTAGACTGTGTTGTTCAGGGTTATACATTTCATGAAAGCCGGACTGCTAAAGAAAGGACGAAAGAAAGAACAGATTCTATGAATGCGAAAAGACATTATTTGAAAAGGGCCGGCGTTTGTGGTTATGTTTGGTATAATTGAATTTTTAATCCAATTTTGGCTCCAACTGAGGAACTTGGAGAGCCTTGCTTCTGTTTCACATAGAGTGAGGATTCACTCCAGCGCTTAATAACAGAGAAACAAGAGAGGGGAGAGAGAGGCCGGAGGGGGCTGAAATAAAAGGAGAAGCCGGCCACTTAGCGATTTAACTTCGTCACAGATACAGCTATTATCTAACAGGGTAATCAAATAAAGCTTCCAGCCTATTCAGAAAGCCTTACATGAAAGCCAAACCTAAGGCCCGATTTTATGCAAAACCCACCAGCAAGCATGACAAAATAATAAAGCTAACAACAATCTGGTTAATTGGGTATCCCTGGATCTTTTATTTGATTTGTGCCTGTTTGGTTCAATAGACTCCAACAGATACCAAACTCTCCTGCCTATACAGAAATGCGATAAAGGACCCGGCATACCGACATGGTATAACCTAACACTGTCCAAAAGCCTCAGTGTTAATAAATTTTACATGAAACTACTACAAGCTATACAGAGTTTGCGGCTTGCGCGATGTGTGTTGAGACGTGAACCTAGGTAGGGTTGGCTGAAATGTTTACCGAACGCTATAAAGTGATATCGAGAGTACAACATGTAGCTTAATATTGCAGTTTCTCATTTCGTTACCGTTGGTTCAGGTTCACTCGATTAATACCTACAGAGAAATGGCACATCATAGAAAACTAGAATCTGTGTAATTTCATGATAAAGAGCAGCAGAGCACTGTCGCTGTGTGTTTTCTTTAGATCTACATCTCTAAATTATAGTTTTAGCCTCTCAATTCAGATACGTTTGATTATAATAATTTCATGCAAAATATCGATTCCAATAGTATATGGCAACTGATGCTGATACTGAAGTCTGGTTTGATGGCAGCATAATCAGTATCCATAAGCAATGTAAAATGCTGTACTACAATATCAAGTTTGCCTGCAAATTTCACTCAATTACAATACCCATGTGTAGGGGAAGAAAAGAGGCAAGCGAAAGTTTAATAGTTGCTAACAATCGAAAGAAGAAGGTGGAGAAAGCAATAATCGTACATAATTCCTACAAGTAACTGGGCTTAGATGGATAGTAAACATGCTATATGTTGTATAGTAGGAAATACATAAGCTAGTAACTTGTAAGATTTTGTTATCCATAGGTAATTCAATAGCTGAGAAGATCCTGATTAAATTAATCATTGGCAGAAAACTGAAACAGGTCGTAGACTGAAGCCATGATCTATTTGGGCTCTCTGAAATGCAATTAGACTGGAGGCCTCTGTCACAGCCAATATTTCTACACAACAGCCCACCTCCCTCTGGACTCTGCGCCTGCCTGCCTGGACCGGCTTTGATTCTAATTTATAATCTCTTATATCTGATATATTGGAACAGAAAATCCACAGGTTCATCCAAGAATATGCGTACTTCCTAGACAGAGTCCTCCTTTACTCCACCTCCCTCAAACTACACATTGTGTATAGTTTTACACTATTAAACCGAAGCAAATTTGAAATTAATTAATTAACTTTTAGATTTTGAGGATTAAACCAAGCAGATTAGGAAAAAAGCAAAATCTCCCTTTGTAGTAGGGAGAAGAGAAGGAACAGAAAATGCAGGTTCTTTGACAGGTCAATTTTGCGGAATGCTGATGTTTGTACAATGTTGTTGTTGTTGTTGTAATATATTTACTAAGCGCCCATTTCTTTAGATAAACGGACTTAAAATTAAATATTCTGCATTAAAGAAACAGGATTAAAGTACAGCGCGTTAAAGGAATTAAACGGATTAAATTTAATCCTATTTCTTGAATGCATCAAGGATTAAAATTTTAATCTAATCCTGTTTCTTCATTCACACTTCAGATTAAAAATCATTTTAAACCTACCTTACTTTCTTTAGAGATTTATTCTAAAGATGGGGCCGCCTCCACTAGAACCGGTTGGAACCGGAACCGGAACCGAATCGGAAGGATTTTTAGAACCGGAACCGGAACCGGAAGGATTTGGAACCGGCCGGTTCCACGCTTAAAAATTGGACTTTGGAAATTGGAAAATTCAACAAATTTATATCTGAAAGCGAAATAAGGATGAGACTGATAATAATTAAGAGTTTTGTAGTGTTTTTGAACATTGATTTGATATAGTACTGAGATATGATCTGCTTTAGTTGAGTTTTTCGTTTCAGTAATAACAGTTAATTTGCGATAAGTAGAAACTTAACAAGTTTCAAACTAAAAGTGAGATGAAGCTACAATAATTGGAAATGAAACTGAAGCTGAAACTACTACTACTACTACTACTACTGACACAAAAAGTTTAACGCAGTTGTTTATTATCGCATTATGCTAATTGTTTTGCAGTATTGCTTTATAATTTTGATTGTATAAGCCTAGCAGGGGCCTACATCCAATGTTAAACAATGTTAAACTTGTAACTACAAATATTATACTTGCAACCGGGAGCCGGAAGCTAGAACCGAAACCGGAGCCGGTACCGTAGGACCGGAACCGGAATCGGTACCCTAGAACAGGAACCGGAACCGGTTTTGAAAATTGGAACCGTCCCCCAAATCTAATTCATTCATTTTATCCTTCTAATCCATAGACTGCATTTTCAAATAGTTTTGAATCCTCGTGCGACTACGTGGATTAAACGGTCTAAAAGTTGGCGGATTAAGTTTTAATCGGTGTTTCTTTAAACGGATTAAAATTAACTGGCTTAATCCGCAGATTAAAAACGGTCAAATTAAACGAGTTACCTAATTTCGTTTAATTTGTTTAATCCAGCTAGAAACAGCTGTTGAAATTTAATAAAGCTGATTTCCAATCCGTTTAATCCTCTAAGGAATAGGGCCTAAGTTGGTTTAGTTACTGTTTTTCTTAAACTATTTAAAAATTCAAACTGAATCTAGTTTGAGCAAAGACCTGAAACTAGAAAACAAACTAGTTTCAGTCTTTTCTCAAAACATGATTATTTGAAAGTTTTAAGCTGTTGTTTCGTCAATATTCTGCAGTGGGAGCATAAATAAACTTTGATGTCTCATGTGGCCCAGTTAGTTAGTTCAAAGGTGGCGAAGGTGGCAACAGTTTTAGAATATCACCTGCCAGCAATTTTGGTGTTTTTGATGCGGCCAATGGCGTGGGGGCCAATGACCGTTCAAGCCGTTGACCGTTGTTCGAGCAATATCAGCCTGTTGGCTTGTCTATCCATTGGCCGAAAAACTGCCAACGGCCATCGGCAGCAACTGGCTGGCCTTTGGTAATTGGCCGACCGTATGCCAAGCTCAACTTTACTGATTCTATGCGTCAACTGTATTGTAAAATGTAATTTTGCTGTGTAATATCGTGCACATGTTGCATTATAAGCTTTTTATTGAATACTTTACTGCACATTTTCAGTTTTTATGTTGACACTTAGCTCCAACTTCTATAAAGCTCTGTCTTCGTTTATCCTAGTTAGCGTTATTTTTCAATAAAATTTGATATTTTTATTTTAACATTTTAATTGTGCTAAACAACTTAGTTTTTAAATTTGTCTAGTGACCAAGTTCTCATCAATGTAGCAAAATTAAACATAATTATCGCGGCTTGAAGCTGAGTTAAATTGAATAATGTTGACGCACAATTAAGCACAACAGACGTATAAAACGACTAAATTCCAACAAACCAAGGTGGGCCAATAGCTAAGCAATATAATAGCAAGACCCGCAGCCAACGGCCAATCAGCGGGCAGTGGCCAACGGCTAATTTGTGGGCCAACGTCAAACTCCGGCCAAGCCAAGCCAACCAGGGAGAATTTCGGGGAGTCCCAACACTAGCAATATATGTTTTTGATTATCGGTGAAGGCAAAACCTGCAGTATTTTCGAATGAACTGAAACTAAAACTGAAACTTCGCCAGAAACTTAACCCTTTTACGCCCGCGGCGGCCATTTGGCACAAGTGGTGATTTTTGGATTCTGTTCGCCCAACTTTGACGGCTCCTACCTTTTTCCGGGTACATCAGGGACCGTTCAATATTGATGAAGAGCAATCTTCGTTTGGTGGTAGTCCTATCTCTGTGGGTGCTCTCAGTAAAAAGTGGCGGCAGAAAACGCAAAACTGGTCATTTTCAGAGGCTTTCCTCGAGAAGCTTTGGGAAGAAGAGGGTAAAATTGAAACTGAACTTATTTTGCGTTCCTGATTACAGAAATTGAAACTGATAAGGTTACGCAAGGATTCCATATCCAGAGTATAGGAGTGGATCCTGAACGGCCACCTAATTCGACGACGACGTCGACGACGAAACTGAACTTATATTGGATCACCCACTAAAACTGAAACTGAAACTGAAACTAAAACCGCGTATTGAAACAACACTATAACACAAGTTTATTCTTGTTTTGTATTGAATTTTTTCTAGAAATGTGGGAGCAAATGCGTTGTGGTAAACTCTGCCTTCGATTTAGCAGATCAGTCTAATCCATCTATCTAGTAGTCTATCAGTCAGCTAGAATTTTGTTTTAAACTGCTAATGTTTCACCACCATACCAAGACCAAGCACCGTGATTTATGAGAGCACGTAAGAAAGAGCATGATACATTTTCCAATCATGAAATTATTAGTAATGTAATAAGATATAATGATGTATAATAAGAAAAAATTGGAGAATGTATTCATATGAATGAAAGACGAAGAGTTTAATATTTGAAACTAGGGAGGGACACCGGGCCAGGGCCCTGTTGCACAAAACAATCAGTAATCAGTAATATCAGAACCATCAGTAATCAGTGTAATCAGATTACTAAAGCCGCTGACTACTGACTACTGACTACTGAGTTACCTACTTTTCATAGCGGGTTATCTTGTATTTTCTCAGCTATCTAACTCTTTGATTTGAATTACACAGGTAACTAATGCAGATTGCAGAACGCAGACAAGACAGACAAAGTTATCAGAATCCATAAGATATATAAGTAAAAGAAAGACCACGAAGACAGAGGTAGGGGAAGATTTTCTAGACAAGGTTCCGATCCCTTTGAGACTGAAGAACCGAAGAAATGATGATCATAGTATTTCATTAGAGTGCAGACTGCCGGGAGAAAATTGTCTTTTCAGTCGTTTCCACCCTAAAATCCATCGGCCAAGGCTCGTAAAGCCTCATAATCTTTCGATGGCTGCTCTTTGTAGGGAAACCTCAGGAGAATGAATTAGATGGAAAGCGGGAAAAATAATGGGCTAGCTTGTCTTTGGAATATTTCACGGATCCCCTACCAGTAATAAGAATATATAGACTAGACAGCTCCCAAGCTCTGTGGCTAATTCCTTATCCACTATTAATGCTAGGTTTACGTTTATTTGGAATACTTTTAATTCCCAATTTCTATTTACGTTTCCCTCAACAACGAACAAAGCAGTTACTGGTAAATACCATAAAAGAATACGAATGCAAATGAATGACCGGATAACCAGAACAAAGCTCAAACTGTAGTCACGACAGAATACTACTGTGTCGTACGTTTTCCTGCTTAATTGATGTTCGTGCACATTCTGCTACAGGTTACTTGTATTTGTATAATTCCATTCTGCCAAAATAGGTACTAATCTCTGAATAAGTTGAGTTGTTGAATAAGTTCAATAAGTTGAATAAGTAAGTTGAAGCTTCACTACTTCCAAATAATGTTTGCTACTGGCCAGATTTTCACCGGTCGGTTCAGTCGGCATAGCTCATCTCATCCGGGCCTGCCTGTGCAGAAGGCTTCTCATCCCACGATCTGTGCAGACTGCGGACGGCCGTATCTACGTCTTTGGGCCTTTTCGCGCAGCGAGTTAAACGAGTTAAAAGAGTTAAAATTAACTCAATCCTTTTCGCGCACAGGGTTAAACGAGTTAAACAGTTCATTCTAACTCGCTAGCAGGGTTAAACGAGTTAAAAAATTTAATTCTTCTCTTTTAACTCGCGCGCGAAAAGGCCCTTTGACGTCCGCCCGTCGGTCCGTGGTCGTCCTGCAAAAAATATTACTGTCATCTGCAATATATTGAAAAGTTGCGCTCTTCCTAAAATTCAAAAATGTGCGTAGGTGCTCCGTGACAGAAGCAGTCGCTAACACAATCTGTGAACTATTTTCCGATATCTCCTTTGATTTTCATTTAAAATTCTCTAAAATGCAGTGTTATCTTTATGAACAATAAATGGAAAATTGTCCTCTTGTGTAGGAACCTCGGTTCCTTAGCTAATTGCAGTCCGCCATTGAAATTGAACGCTAGTCTGTCAGTCTTGGAAGTTTCGCTGTGCTGGGAGGTCGGGAGTTTGTGTTACTTCTCCCTTTAGGATATTGCAATCATTTCTGCCTTGGGTTGGGGACCCGATTTGATCTAACATCGGGGCCTTTGGTTTGTTTTGTCTGTATTCTGTTATTAGTGTTTGCGTAACCCCCTCTTTTGTAAAAGTTACTTTGTGCAACTTACTGTACACATTTCTCGAAATTTTGTCCTTTCTTATTTTTGTCAATTTATAATTTTTGTTCGAGAAGTAAACTCACGGTACTTTTTAGACTGCCGGCGCCTGCTGTAGTTGTTTAGGGAGTAAGCGAGTTAGGGACGAGGTTTGACATGCGCACACTCACGACCTGACAATTCTTCTTTTAATTTAAATTCACTCTTTTACTGAGGCAACAAATATCTTTACAACTGGCGACCGTTCCTTCAGGAGAGTAGCATGTCAAATTCGTCAGATTCGTCTCGCCCGCTTACTCGCTATTTAAAAAGGATTCGTGACGAAACAGTTCGTCTTTTTTCAGAATTACCTCCAACTGCGCAGGCGCCGGAAGTTACGGATAGTTTTTTGAATCGCCACTTCTTTCAAAAGTCTCCTGCAAACTTGGGGGGGCGACAGCATGGGGGAAACGGGGGGATTGCCTCCCCCCAAAATTTACAAAATCCGACTCCCCCTTATAGTTCAAATCCACCCCCTCCCCCACCTCCACAAGTTGTAGTTTCTTCCCCAGTTGTGCCGCGACGTTTGGGGGTTCACTTTCCTGGATCTCCCCACCCCCAAAATTTTGAAATTCCACACCTACAAAATTCTGAACCCCCTCACCCCCAAAGTTCTGAAAACCTACACCTACAAAATTCCGAACCCCCCCACCCCCAAAATTCTGAAAATCTACACCTACGAAATTCTGAACCTCCCCACCCCCAAAGTTCTGAAAACCTCACCTACAAAATTCCGAACCCCCTCACCCCCAAAGTTCTGAAAACCTACACCTACAAAATTCCGAACCCCCCCACCCCCCAATTTTTCGTGGTGCTGTTCGACCCCCGACCCCACCTCGGAATAGGCGCAGCCATTCCGCCTCTAGGGGACAGTTGTCGGGAGAAACGTTTCGGGGGGATATAAATTTTTCGGGGGCCCTAATGAATACTTGGGGTTCTCCGGCAGTTGGGGAACCGGTGGGGCAAAATTTTGGGGGAGATCCTATTAGGGACCGGAGAGAAACCTCGGTACAGGCGTTGGGGGGACCAATTTCCGGCCCCTCTCAGATTGTTTCTCAGTTCGCTCCCCCCCTAAACGAAAAACGAAAATTTGGGCAATTTGGGGGCAGGCAAACTACCTACGCCCTCCCCCAAAAATCTAGCAGACCAAAATTCTGTAAATTCAAATTTTCGTCGGGATTTTGATAATTTTATTTCGCCTCGTTTTGATGTCGTTCAGAGTACTCAAGGTGTTCTTACTGCTATGGGGTTGCAAAATGGGGTGGCCCCTAATGGTGTGTCTGAGCCGTTGTCCGGGCAAGCCGGAGAGGGACCCCCTCCCCCCCAACAATCTCAAGATTTATCTTCACCTTCAAATATTTTGGGAAATGGGGTGGCCCCTAATGGTGTGTCTGGGCCGTTGTCCGGGCAAGCCGGAGAGGGACCCTCCCTTTCCCAACAAATTCAAAATTCACCTTTTCCCCCAAATTCTTACCCCCCCCAAACCCAAGGTGGGGCTACAGCCCCTCCCCCCCCAACATACGTATTCTCTCCGGTCTCCCCAGTGCCCGCCCGATGTTGTCGGGACACTCTCCCGGCAGGTCGGAAACGGTTCCTGCCCCCCTCCTATGGATTCAAATTTTTCACAAAATTTTGGGCAAAATGTTTTGGTTTCGCCCGAAGTTGTCGGGACGCTTTCTCGGCGGGCTGAAAACGGGACCCCTTTACCCCCGAATGGAGCAAATTTTCAGCAAAGTTTCGGGGAAAATGTTGTTTGTTCAGAAAATGGGTCTGTCTATAACTCTGCGAATAGTCAAAATTCGGGTTTTTTGTCGGAAGGGGGCGGGTCAAGCCATAACACCCCCGCATCCTATATGGAGCAGAATTTGGTGGGGGGCACCACCCTTCAGAGCCCAATTACTTACCTAATACTCAAATTCCACATAGCATCCCAGCGGCCTCAGTAGCAGATTTTCAGAAAAATACGTACGTACCGCCGGCAAATTCTCAAGTCCCTCAGTTGTCTCATTTGGGGGGGGGGCATGTCATTCCCCGTGACCAATACGGAAACCCCCTACCGGATCGAGCTACGGCCCCTTCGCATATTTCGGTACATCGCACTCCAGTTTCAGGGGGTCCCTCCGCACCAAAATTACATCATACACAGCCTCCTCCACCTCCCCCTTTACTGGTTCCTCATCCCAGCACTCAAAATCCCCCTTTGGCTTCTCCAACTCGCCTATCTCAGCAGGGTCGTGTGAATGACCAGGACCCTAAATATTTTCCGGTTCTTCCCCGCTCTTATGGACAACATTTGTATGAAGGTGCTCAACTTGCAGCTCCTGATCCGCACCAGCAGCAAGTTCCTCAACTTCGCTACCAGTCCCCCAACGAACAGTTTCCGGAGGGACAATATTTTATACGTACACCCGCAAATTTTCAACACGACCGCTTAGAACAGCAAGTTTTTCAGAATCCGGTCATTGCAGAATTGGACAGAAATCATTTGTGGGAGGGGTCCCAGCCAAACCTGCCGCCCCTCAGGGTACCACCATACGTACCTCAACAGGCTCCTGAAAATCCATATTATATGGCAGATATGGTTGCATCCCACGCTTCTGCGACTGATTACGTGTCTCAAAACCGCCCTTTTACTCCTAGTGAGACCTCCCAGCAGCGGGGACTACACTCGTCTGTGTCTTCCTTATGGGAGGGCAAGGACGCGGTGCCCCCCCCTGCTGGACAGGACCCTCCGGGGGGGTAACCCCCCCCAAAATCCGGCGCCTATCACTCTCCCGCCAGTTTCTAGTTCTCAACAGGTATGTACGTACATACCGCCACCTCTTCAACCATCACTTTCTCCCCCTCCTCCGGGTCTCCCGCCTACCCCCTCATCCTTTTCGAATCAGAGTTCTCATACGGTCCATACTGTGGGAAAAAAATCCAAGACACCTAAAAATTCTCGTCACCCCACTCCTGAGACCATGCATCCAACGGACATTTCTGTCTCTAAATTTGATACTAGTCATTTCCGATATTATCTCGAAGTTTTAAGGGAGGTCCCTCGCTATGACCCAAAATATGCTTATTTTGAGGATTGGCTGCCCCAATTCGAATCGGCCGTGGCGGTTCACGCGGTTCCGGAGAGCCAGTGGGGGCGTCTTCTCTGGAATAAACTCTCCGGAAAAGCTCAAATTTTTGCCTCCCGTTGTGGCCCACAGGTCGTGGAATCATATGCTGGTTTTCTTGAATTGATAAAATCTCAATTTCCAAAGCCTCAACTTTCCCTACGGGACAGATTTTCTGCCTTCGCTCATCGAAAACAACTGCATAATGAATCCGTTCGCCATTATATTTCCGAACTGCAAGCTATGGCCCTCGACCTGTGGGACACCCAAGAGGAAAGGGAAGAGCAATGCGTGCAACAACTTGTTGCTGGAGTCCACGACAAGTTCGCCCTTGCATTGGCCTCCCTCTACCAGAGTGAACGCCCGACCATCAAGACGTGCGTCGTATCATTGACCGTCTGGAGTCTCGCGAAGCCAGGGCTCCGGAGGGCGACACCTTATCATACGACTTGCCTATTTACTACGTCGAAGAAGGTGGTTCTGATAACAGACCTCAGAACCAAAGACCCTCAGATTCTACCTCTCAGGCAAATCTAGAAGTCGCTGCCTCCCGCCTGGGTTTCCGAGAGATGAAGGATTGGTTTGAACAACATATTCAAGACGCTCTGGCCAAGTGGGACGAGGAAAAACGTAAGAAATTTTCCGCCCCCTGTAGATATTGTAAGAAGCGGGGACATCCTCCCGAAAAATGTTGGGAAAGATACCCCTCAAAAGCCCCACCCGACTACAAACCTCGCCCCCTTCCGGAACGAGTTGATCATGTTTTGTATAATCGGACGCCCTATACCCCCCATTATCAAAGGCAGACGAACCAGCAACAATATTACCAACCCGTAAATTATACCCCACCTCCTCCACACACACAGTATGCCCCTGTCCAGCCCACTCCTCAACCATCTCAATATTCTGCTCCATCTTCTACTCCTCAACCCTTGTTTTCTCCTAACCGTCAACAGATACCCCCTGCCCCGGTT
>JASAND010007824.1:0-35547 GCA_030248195.1 Trissonchulus latispiculum | reverse complement strand
AAAAGAAGGAATTTGGATTGTTTCTGATGAGTGGATCATGAAGACGGATAAATTTGCAAACTTTCTGTAGAATATCGTACCATGACTCAATAATTAGTGTGCAGCGCTCCTCCCGCACACCACGTTAGAATTCAGAGCGGATCAAAGAAAAGTAAGGGGTGGATGAAGAAGTGTGAAGAACGAAGGATCAGAACCCAAGGATTATGACTCAAAAAGGTTTTGAGCTTGACTTCCAAGAACTGGATGTGCTAAGGATACGTACGTTTACTCACGTTAAGATTCAACTGGGAAAGAGTCATTCGACGTTAACAATGGCCATCAGTGTGATGTTAATAATTACTACCGTCATGCTTCATATTCTTGGTGTCAGCAGCGGAAACTGTAATTTTGGCATACAGTTCCCGACTGAAGAGAAATGCCTGCAAGAGATGGCCGTATGTAACCGCTGTGAAAAAGGTTATTCTGGATGCTACAGATGCACTAAATATGGATGTGGTGCACTATGCCGGCTCAAGGGAGAACTTGATTGCTAGGATGAATGCGAAAACAGCGGCTGCACACGTTGTAGAAACAGAAGGCAGTCATTTTAGCGTCCAATGCTTTTATTGCGATACAAGTCACTAGTTACCCAATGAATGGGATTCTGAACTGTGATGCAAAGAGAAATGTTCTGCCTGTCGTAAAACTGGCAAAGATACCTACGAATGCAATAATATTCTTGTAACAAGTAGTAAAACATTTTATAGGATCATTGCTATTTTGGGCTTGATAGGAGCTGCTATTGTCATTACACGTTTGCTGCGTGGCAGACAGTTGTCCACTTTCTGCCTGTAGACCTTTGGATCCTTACAATTTTTGGTTTAGTGTAAGTGGTAAGACTAGTCAGTCAACTCAGCAACCGACGATGCCACAGTCTGAACCAGAGACCCTATCCTCAGCAGAGCAGTCGTACTCCATTATCACCCCAAAGCGAACTCCCACCACCGTCTTATGATGCACTGCAGCACGGGTCGACATTTTGTCATTCGGGTTTTACGTTGAACCATAAAGTAAACAAAATTTGGTCAGAAATTATGACTGTTCAGAGTGAAAGCTGCAAATGTATTTGTTTACTAAATGTGCACAATTCGATTATCCCGTTTGGTTTGTGTGTATTTACTTTTTGTTGTTGTTGCTGTTTGTGACCATTCCTTTTACCAGATCAAAGAATGGAAATGATCACACATGTAAGCTTTGGAAAGCTCGGGTTACGAGCACGGTTGATTACAAAAGCAAAAAATAGTGGGCATTTGCCACTTTTTAATGCTATGTGGTTTTTGAATTTTTTATTTCTACACATTACATAGCTATTGAAATATATGTGATGACTTGGTTGACGTTGACTAGTGTAGTGCTTAGATTTTCAGCTAAAAGTTCTTTGACCTTATGTAAAGAGTTTGAGTTGCCTCAATGAAAGATGAATTTAAATAAAGAAAATCACTAGGTCCCAGAGTGTGTGCATGTCAAATCTCGTCCCTAACACGCTTACCTAACACGCCGACTATCTTTTTTAGTACCGTAAGTTTACTCTCCTTTAGACAAAATTATAAAGTTGACAAAAATGGTAAAACCAACTTTTTACAGTTCAAAACGCATGTAAACTTTAAAAACCAACAAATAACATTGACAAACTAAACAAAAACAAACCCAAGACCCAGATGGAAAGAGAAAAGAGAGAGAGGTCAGCCCCCGTAAAAATTTCCCCAAAAATGGTCGGCTGGCAACAACAAAAGCAACCCGACCGTACGCCGCAGAAACATAAGAGACTAACTTTGCGCTCAAATTTTGATGATGGAAAAATTAGCTAAGGAACCGAGGTTCCTACACGAGAAATATAATTTACATCTATCGTTTGTCAAGATAGCGCTACACTTTAAATGAATTTAGATGAAAATCGAGAGAAATATTGGAAAATACTCCACACTTGTCAGGCATACATCCATCCATCAAGTTTATCAAACACAAGATATCAAATTAGACCTCAGACAGTACTCTAACTACAAACTAGTGTTGTTTCTGTAGCCGATTTTAGTTTCAGTGTCAGTGCGCTCCCCAAGACGGTTTCAGTTTCAGTTTCAAGTCTTCTCCCGGAATAGTTTCAGTTTCAGTTTCAGTCGGGATCGCAAAATAATTTCAGTTTCAGTTTTGAGTTTCAGCAGGAGTTTCAGTTTCAGTTTCAGTTCATACGAAAAGCTGCAGTTTGGAGGCCTGAGACATAATATAATGCATAAATTGATGCTTATTTATATTCCTACTGCAGAGTAACAATGAAAAAACCGCTTAAAACCTTCAAATCTTCGTGTTTTGAGAAAACACTGAAACCAGTTTAGTCCGAGTTTTAGGACTTTACACAATTTAACTTCAGTTTCAGTTTCGGTCTCATCCCAAAATAGTTTCAGTTAGTTCCAGTTACTTGAAACATCACTACTACAAACACGATTTCGTTCCGCTGAATTTCCTTGACAAGAGAGGTGCATAATTCTGGATTACTGGAAGAACGATTAAAAATACTGAAACATTTTTTGCAAGCAACTGTTCAATCTACTTTAAAGGAAACTTGGAAATATCTATTTCTCACTTAGATAATGTGGTGTACCCAAAATGTGTAATCCAATGACAAATTTTACAGCTTATTTCGCTGTCTGTCACCGTTCCGTGGCCTGGCAAGCAACTGCAGTCAGGTTCGTTGATTAAAATTTAGATTAGATTCAGTCAATTACAGTCGTTTTGATCCCTTCTGTGAGCATTGATCTCTATTTTGACTGAACCCAATTCCCAAGCCTTCCTGTAAACAACGCAGAATGCAATTCATCATAGATGAGTCTTGCAGTTCAGCATTATTGTGATGATTAAATATGCTTGAACAGTTATTCATTAATCTCAGTTTCAACAAAGGAAAAACGATATCTAAATACTAAAATGAAAAATGAAACGATGAATGCTCTATATATTTCGCAGATTTCCACAGTCAAATTTATAGGCTATCTCGCGAAAAGCCATTTCAGCAGCTCGCCTAGACTGGAATGAAGAAGCCTCATGTTGGTTACTCAGCTACGAGTACCAGCAAAGGCTGGAATCATCTATTGATTCTTATTTAGCATCCATATAAAGCCAGACCTTTCTGAATTAATAAGTCTTCCACAATGACTTCGCCTTCCTGACTGTTTCCCTATCACATTTTGTTTTCCCTTTAAACAAGACTAAACAAACTGATAGTTTTATGTTTTGCCACTGCAGTTGCTAGTGTAGCTATCCTAATCACATGATGCACTAGAGATGAGCATTTCGGCCCGTCGGCCCGGCGCGGTTAGCGGGCCGAAGCAGGCAGGATCAACTCTAGAAAATGTTGTAAATCACTAAACTTAGCTGCACATTTATTGATTCTGGTTGCTTTATGGCAAAATCTAACATTTCTTAGCATTAGCATAATTTAGCCTCTCCACCTTGTGTTGAGGCCTTTGAAATAATGTTGTTTGTAAAATTTTTGGAAGTTTTTCTTTGGCGGGCTTTCCGGGCCGAATTCGGAACGGACCGGACCGGGCCGAAAACTTTTGCCAGCGTTCAGGTCGGGCCGGGCAGGGCAAAATTTTGGAGCGGGCCGGAGCCAGAGCCGAAAAAGTACTGCCGTGCTCATCTCTATGGCGCACTTCATTTTCTTATTTTACCAACGCAGCAGTATGGCAGGCGCTTTTAACTCTAAGCTGAGTGTAATTCCCAAAGCACACATATAATTTTAATTGCCACTTAGTTTATTGTAACACACTAGGAGCGACAGAGTCTGTTTTCTGAAAAGAAAATTATTGCTTACAGACATTGCCCTAAAAGGCCGACATACCTGCATTTCCTTATATGTTTTGTATATTCTTCCTTACATTTCCTCACATAACACCAATAATAAAGTTGTAGACAGAATTATGTGCTGGCTTCTAGGCTCCTCGGTTTCCATATCAAAAACTTTGCGTCAACTTTTAGTTAAGGTTGTGCCAGTAATAAATTTCTCTGGGCCGGACTCGGGCTCGGAGCCGAATAATTTATTTTACAGGTTGGGCCAGACGCAGAGCCGGTCTGAGACCGAGCCCGTATCGGATTCACTTGGCCGAAGACGCTCAAGCACAACCCCTACTTATAATATGTTAGTTCAGATAATAAAAAGTTAGAGACGATGTGGTACTATGAGCATAGGTTTATGCTAAGCATTTTAAAACAATGACTTTCCATATAAATGGCATAACAAGATTGATGGAACCAAAAGTACATAACTAAAAGTACGAGAAGAGGGACACCCATTAATTATCAGCATGCAGTAGCATCTGCGCACAATAATGGCTAGGGCTGACCCCACAACTGGATGCATAGTGCACAAAGCGTTTGTAGTGAAGCTGCAATCGGACAAAGTTTAGACTAACAAAATTTGTTTTGAGCTTCAACACACTATAGAGTGGGTGAGGGTACACAACTACAGGTGTAGAAGAAGTGTTATAATATAGCTATTACCAACGACGTGCTACTGGAACTGCGCTCAATGGATAAATGCGCCTGGCCGATCAAGAGCCAGTCCTCGGTAGCCTCGCCAGTAACAGATCTTACACGTGCACGCTAACCAAGCTATTCCTAAAATAAAGCCCTAAAAACACAACTAATACTATTTGGTTTAATAATGACGTGTAGGTCGGTAAATGACTCATTTAAGTGGATATAAAGTACAAAATACAAGTTACAAAGAGAACAATAATAGTTACCAAGGGAATACAGATGAGAGTGGGGGACCCAACTGCGTTGACAAGGGAGCCCTATGCAGATGCGCATAACAATGCCACAAGGGGGAGAAACAACCAAACGTGACAAGGAAACCCAACACTGAGTTGGATAGGAAGAGAGGTTTAATTGAGACCCCCCCGGGGGCGGGGCTTGAAACCCTCCTAATAATCACAAAGTAACACATACATGTAAATTGGGGAACTCACAATAGAGACTACCTTAACCTAGCTTCAGCGACAACTAGTGTATATGTGACAACAAGCCAGCACTAGTGGCCAAAGAAAGTGTTGAACGTTACACACACTTAAATACACAATATATACCTACTATGCCCTACAGAGGGTTGTAGAGGATAACTAGGTGCTCTGTTGTTGGGACCAACTCTTACTGTGACTTACTTAATGTCTGCAGACTGATAACAATGAATGTGCCGCATTTCGAACTCTTAATGATGTAGTTTGGATTGAATGTAGCTTTTATAACTAATACTCTTTCTATGTGCAGTTAACCAAATGAAGAAAACAAAAATTTCTTTATGTATGCGCCAAACCTACTTATAAACATTGGACTCACTCTCCATAGTACTGTGCTGGACGGTACTCTACTGCTCCCTAGAGATTTTCAGTCATACTAGAAATAGATGGTAGTTGAAACGATGGTTCTCATGTTATCAATAGCGACAGCCTTTCCAGTTCATTTTATCTTCTCTACAGCGCTTATTGCAATTCCACATCTGAATATCCAGCTGAAGAAAAATGTTTGGAGGAACTACAGTATGCAATCATTGTCAAAAACGTTTGTCGGAATGCTACTTTTGCGATAGATACGGTTCTGGTGCCATGTGCCGTCTCAACGGAGAATTTGACTATGCGGATGAATGCAGAGAGAAAGCGGATGTACAAGCTGTCAGCAAAGAGAACGTCGTTCAAGCCTTCAGTATTTTTATTGTGATGAACAACCCGTATTGCCCAACGAATCGCATACTGCGGAAAAACGCACTAATAGTTGTAGTAATTCCAAACGAACAGAAAAGGATACTTACAGGTGCGATTGCAATTTCTGAAAGGCCTGTGGAAATACCTTATGCAACCATTGCTGTCTTACTACTTCTGGGGTTTTCTGTTGTCGCTTCTAGATTTGCTGTATAGCGGACAGTTGTCCGTATTGTGCAGCTCAACATGAATATGATGACAATGATGTGTGGGACCATAAAGCTATCAGGAAGATTACCTTGCCACAACCTATGCAATTCAGCAGTCAATGCTACAGGAATATGAAGAACAACATTATCTTCAACAACAGTTTGATTCCATCAGCTCTTCAAAAGGAAAAGAGACTTTCAACTTGTGACTTGTTGGACTGGCTGTGGCGTGCGAACTAGATTTATTAGTAACCGGAGGGGACCTGCTAGAAGACTTTACTAACAACTGCGAAGTGCAATTTCCTTCAACCTATGTGCCTGACTTATGCCTAACTTGTGCCTAATTTAAAACCTTATGTTTCAGTTAATTTTTCACATACTTCATCATCAGCAGAACAACTGCGGACGTTTAAATTATCTTTAAGGCAGCGAGTGCATTACCGCGAACAGTTCTCCTGGGTCCAGTTTTCAAGCATTCCGTTTCAAACTTTTAGCAGTAGTAGATAGTGTTAAGTACTAGCAACATGTCGAATTTAAAGAATCCAATGCCTGGCTTACGACCCACACAAAAGGGATGTTTAAATTTTCAAAACGGTGTCATTCATAAACGGTGATGAAATTAACTCAAATTTTGCACAACTGTATCAGAAAACCTAACGCATGAGCAATTCTTTCAGTGTCTCTCTAAGCCACAGCCTAAAACGAACCATTTTCTTGTGCTTAAAATTAAATAACCGTGCACTCGCCAGTAATCCAATATAAAAACAATACTTTGGTTCATGGTTATTGATTAAACTATAAAGCTGCTGTTTTTCGATCACTGATTGCGCAGGGATTAATTGGTTCATTTGAGTAATTAGGAGGATTAACGTAAGGACTAATATAGTCTTTATGATTAGGTTTCGCTGTAGAGGGGGCAGATTGCAGGCAGTAATTGTGCCATATAATACAGCTTAAGTTTTCTATACACCCCACTCCAGTTGGTCTCTATACACCGGTTAGGAGTAGTGTCAACTTGAGGTTAATTTTAAATTTTGACTGAGGTTTAGCTGACACCGAATAATTGCCTTAGCAATTACCCGAGGCGTTTCGCAAGGATGGAGATTTGTCCATCACCGACTGTGTGATGAACGCACCTCGGCAGCTCCACCCAAAGGCGGCCGCCCCTTAACTCTCGGCTAATTGGTGACATGGGGGGATAGAGAGCGATAGTGTCGGCTGGCACCAGACCCCGGTTAGGAAAAAGATCGGTCCTTGCTGGACTAAGTAGTTTGACAGAGGGTACATACAAGTTAAAACCACATAATAAATATAACCCAGTTGCAATAAAGGTTTAAGTTTCTATGCTTCATGGAGAGATGGAGAGAGATTGGTTGAGGTGTTCTGTTGACAGTAATTGTTGGATAGAACGTTGTGTTCTTTTATCAGGTTACTGAGGAGAGGGAGAGGCTTGATATGTACGCAACCGTTGTATTTCTGGGGAAGGAGAAACAAGGCTGGCTGTGGAATCTAGAAATTAATATATGTTGTCCGTTTACATCTGAAAACATGGGATTTTAGCCTCAACAATACTTTATTTGATTAGTAACTGCAAAGATACCGATAATGTTCAGAACACGAGCATACCTGAACGGGAGGTCAAATTTCACTGACTCTTGTGCAAGCAAATTTGGGTACCCCTTGTGCAAGCGATGTTTCTTGGGATACTGAAAGCGATTTTTAAGCGATTTTTTCACAAAACACAGCGATGTTTTAGCCAAAACCCATTTTTCGGACGTTTGTTTAGCAAAAATGTTATTTTAAGCGAAAAATTCCGGCGATGCCGGAAAATTTTTGGAAATTTTAGGTCTAAAACCTATCTTTTGGGCAATTTTCTTACCCCTTGTGGCCAATTTTCTCACCCCTTGTGGGAGCAATTTCCCGACCCCTTGTGGACGAGTTCGCCGGAGGGGGGGAGTTCCCCCTTGTCCACCTGTGAACACGAGGCGAACTCATAGGAAAACGTTGCATAAATTATCGCACCAAAACATTACTGTGCTGCGGCTAACCACGATATTACAATAATGTTACATTCATAGGTTAATGCGGGGAGGGGGTCTGGGAGGTCCAAGCCCCCCCCCCCCCCAGAATAACCAAAAATAGCAAAAAAGAATACCAAAAATAGGAAAACATTAGTTTTTACAGTGAAATTTCAAAAAAATTTCCGGCAACGCCGTAATTTTTTAGCTAAAATGTTTAAATTTTCGGAAAAATTGGGGCACATTTTTGATATTTTATCCAAAAATTGTAGTTTTTTGCAAATTTTGACCAAAAATTGCAAATTTTAATAAAATTAGCTTCAATTTTTTGAAAAATTTTACAAATTTATTCTTGAGATACAAGCCCCCCCTGAAAATTTTTTGTTCAGAGTGCAAGCCCCCTCAAATTTTGTTGGGGACAAGCCCTCCCCCAGGACCCGACCCTATGTTAATGTATGGTTACATTCGTTATATTTTTTGCAAGTGCAAGTGAGATTCTCCCCACATTGCGTTAGTTATCACCATCGTTCAATTATAATATTTGTTTGCTTAAACGCTAAATCTTACTACGACATTAACTACGTAAACTAGCCAACCATCCTGTTGTGAGTGAAATGTATGACGTTGTGATGTGCAGTTGTGAAATAGAGCCGGGGATAGCTATAATCAAAAAGGACCCATCAGACGTCGATGAGCAAATAAATAACTGCAAGATTACAATGGAGGGTTAAGTCTGATGCCATATTTAAAGTTTAAAACATTTTGATCGATAAATTGATCATATATCAGAAATAAGATTTTGCAAAAAGGTTGAGATTATCATGCTAAACTTGGTTTTAGATGAAAATTAGGATTTAATTTAAAAGAACATTGCATAAAAAACTTTAACTTATCTTGAAAACGCAGCTGCTCTTCCCCGGTGTAGGATCAGATCTCCCAGCTTATAGTTTACTTTAATTACATGAAGATTAGATGGTACAGAACAGTAAGCAACGCCAAAAGTTTGAATCTTTTTGATGACTGCTCTGACATGTTCATTAGTCGTCACTAATCCCAAGATTAAGCCAAATTGGACCAGTCATACGATGCTTACGTAGGCTTGAAATCTTTATTAGAGCCACTGGTATATTCCATGATGCTCGAGGTATTTTGAGCCCCGAAACGTAACAAGTGTTAGTGAAGAGGCAGTATTGGTAGGGAACTTGAACACCATCATGCTACCTTTTCTTTCGATCAATTTTGGAAATTTCTCATGACCAAATTCTGGCGGAAGGGGTCATACCGGGCACCGGGCATCGGATATTCGTCGACTTGGTACCCGTTATTAAAACGACAAATTCAGGCTGCAAATTCTGTTTCATTTTAACTGAAAATATGCATGTAAACAACATCTGAAAAAATTTTCTGGGGAGGAGCTGAACCTCAGGGGGAAAACCCAAATCGCGAAGAACCCCATGGATCCGCCACTGGTAATGATGGGGAAGTTGAGTGGGATAGGTAGCTTGGATCAACAGCAGTTTGGTGAACTGAACACTAACGCCTTTTGGAAAACGTAGTTTTTACGATGAAAATATTATTTCGATTTATGCTCATTGTGATTATGATTATTATTATGCAGTTAAGTATTGTGCTCAGAATAATTAGTAGATTCTGGTGGAATCGAAAATTTTGACACTTGAAGAGTTTTCCCGAAGGCTTTTTTATCATTATGGTGTAAGCCAACCACTAGCCATGTTTAAGTCTGACACTCACTAACTCGACAGCGTGTTTCTTCACGTCTAAGCAGAAGCCTAAAGATGCCTTCGTAGTCACCTACGCAGGAGTGCGTCTATCAACGCCAATGTCATTTTGCTTCCATCAACGCGCATCGACGTGCGTCGATGCGCGTAACTGGAATGCCACAAATGGGAGCATTGATGCGCGTCGACGGCTCCAAATGTAGCATAGCAGTGAAGCGCGCCTTGACACGCCTCTATGCGTTTATCGACGTGCGTTTATTTGCGCCTACTCGCCGAAACTATAGTCAACGTGTTGTCTTGTGCAAGAACAGACACGAAAATGCAGCCGGTTTGCACTAACTGTGAACTCATTGTAAAAGAAAAAATGTTACTGTCTGTGCTTGTACTGCATGACCAATAAACAAACTTATAAATAGCTGCAGGTTCACAATCGGTAGTGACACCACTCCTCCTCGTGCCTATCTAATAAAACCTAATTAAAATTAGCAGAAATTCACACGATACAAATCTTGGAATTTACAAAAATTAACAAACAACATTTTCATAAAAATATGAGAAAAACAGCACAAACAATATTTCGCCAAACAAACCGAATTACGAAAATCACAATATAAGTCTCAGCCACACTACAGATGGAAGACCCAAACTAACCAATTATCGATAACTTAACCAAGACACTAATAACCAACTTCTCATAAAAGTGACTCCATCTTGAAAAACAACCGAAGTAGCTAAGATGAATTTAGTATCATCATTCCTAAGATAATTTTACGAAATTAGCCTTATTTCTAACAAATATTTCACACTATGACACCATGACAAAACAAGATGACATATCATGATTTTATCTAATCTGTATAACTCATTTACATATTCTGTCCGCTCTGCTATTAGTACGCAAAGACGGAAGTGACATAGTTACACCTCTCCCTTAGGGAAAAGGTACTCTGTACCGCATTTAGAACTCGCTTACGCAAGAGCTTGTCCGCCAATGTCGATTTTGTCATGAGGATGCGCGGAGCGCCCCTTATAATATGAGCTATAAAGGCACATTGCGGGTTAAGAACACTGTTAATTAGCCAAGACTAATTAACAGTAGGGAGTAGAGAGCTAATGTTTACATTTTTAAACATCTCCAGGCCAAGAGCTTTTGAATGATACCAAACTTGCCCGGAAAAATGAATTTTCAAAAAATTGACATTTTGTTATACAAGTTTAAAAGTGGGGTTTTTCTTCTCTGTATCGATCACATTTATAAGGCGATTTTTGAGCCAACCGATTTTTCAAACCGCACATAGGAGAAATTTTTCTGTACTGAGTTTTTATCATCTAGGCAATGGTCCAGATGAAGTGTATGTTTGATTTCCGCATTTCACTCTGGGTCGATTTTTACAGATGGTCAAAAATGGAACAATCGACGTTTGGACTTTTTTCATGGTCCCAACACAGAGAATTGTCAAAAAGTTGTCTAAAATAGCGTTTTCGGCCCTTTGGTGCTGCGCATGTGTAGTAAATGGGTGTCGCTGAAAACGATGAGCATACAGCCGAAACCGATGGATGTGACCCTCAGGCCCCATGGCGTCCGTGGTTCCTCGCCCAGGGTCAAAGTTGGGAAAAGTACCTAAAAACGGCTTTTTGTTCTTTTCGTGGTTCCCATATATACTAAATCAAGGTTGCTGAACGCGATGTAACCTGACGGTGACCTCGGTAGCACAGTTATTCACACAGATTGATTGTTCTTGAATAAGCCAAGCGTATTTTATTCTCTCATCCATCTTCAAAGTGGAACCAACACAAGGTTTAGGGGGGGGGGTCGCTTTTTGGGCGATTTTTTCGACCTTCTCCGATTTTTGCTCATTTTTACATATTTTGTACTCCCAATGGGTCCTCAAAAAAAAAAAGACAAGAGCGTTTTGCGAAATATTGCTTCTATCATGCTGTAGAGCCTTTCAAAGGTGACCTCGACATGTGTTAAACATAGGAAAATGAAAAAGTTGGGTTAAAAGTTGGGGGAGGGGGGTTTGGCGAAAAAAAGTGGGGGGGTCGCGTAAAGTGGATTTGGGGTGAGGGGTAAGAAAACTTTTCTAGGGGGGTCGGCGAAAAATTTCGAAAAAAGTCGGTTTTTCGTTAAAAAACTGAATACTTTCCTCAATTTACAGCAATTTTTAACGATGTTTAGTTTAAATAAGCGAATTCTAGCGATTTTTTCGCTAATTTTTTTGAATTTTTTGAAAAATTTCGAATTTTTAGCTAAAAATTTTCAAAAATTTAGGTAGGGGTTTGAAAATTTTTAGGGGGTAGGGATCTGAAATAATCGATTTGGGGGGAGGGGTAGGAAAAAATTTTAGGGGGGGGGGTTGGCGACCCCTCCATTTGGGGGGAGGGGTATCCCCCGCCAAACACACCTATGCCTATTCTCCCAGTCAAAGTCAAAGCTGTTTGATCACGTCGAAGGCTGAAGAGCCAGAGCATAGCTAGTTAGCAACAGCAATCACCGTGCTGAAATTAGTTAATTTTAGTTTTCTTTTAAAAATTCTCTGAGCACGCTTAACTACAAGGACTAAGATTTCGCTAACTTGTTGACAAAATTACGATGCAGTGGCACTTTTTTCAGTTTTTGGAAATATTCATCAGCGTTCGAGAAATAAGATCCTGAAAATTTGAAACTTAAATTTTGATCCCAATATAACGTTAAATTAAAAAACAAAAAAAGTGCCACTGCATTCGGTCAATGTTTATCATTCCACGAAATTTGAGTTGTTTTCATTCAGCCGTTAGTGAATGTCATCGTTTTGAAATTCTCAACTTTTCCCTTCTATGTAGGTCGCAAGCCAAGCAGTTAAACCTTCAAAATGGAATCACAGTTGGCAGGTAGCCACCACAACTATACCTGAAAATTTGAAGAAATTTGATTGATAAAAGAATTCATGAAATTCTTTCCCGTTAATGTAAGCGCCCCCTTAAGGTTCTGGTTTCTTTTTGTGAAGTGCTTTTGTGGTGATTTTTTGAAACGCTATAACTTTCGCACTTTTGGGAGCTGGAAATAGCTTTATACATCGTTTTAAAGCTTATTATGTGTGCAACCGAATGCGCTTACGAAACTTGAAAAATTAGATAATAAAATAGCAAAAATTTGCTAACACACTGAAATCTGACAGGTAGTACATCGACCGAAAATTTTTGTAAATCGATTTCTCAAAAACAGAAAATTCGACCAAAAGTTCTTTATGTGCCACTATATGAAGGACATATGGGTCGAGGGACGTTTTTTGGATTTGGCTCATCAGGTCTTAACGGTCCAGAAAATCGGACAAATGCACTTTCGCAACTTCACATTGAGTTTTCTTGCTGCTCGATGCGTTTTAGCCCAAACCAAGAAAAACGTCCCTCCGCAGAAGTACGAATTTCGATTCTGGAAAAAGTCTCCGGAATCTATCGAGTAGTTTTTGAGAAATCGATGTTCGAAACAAAATAGTCGCAGTTTTGCCAAAATCGTTTTTCGGCCAAATCTCTAGCTTAAAGCAATAAAGTCCGGCAAATAGGCATTCATAAAATGGACATTTGGAAGCTGTATCGATTGAGTATAAATAAGCCAACTTTGTCCTTAACATGTGTCAGTAATTTTTGAAAAAACTGATTTCCTCATAAATGGCCTTTTTTGACCCTCAAAACAGGTTTTTGCTTATACTGACCTAACGACTGGAGATAGCGCAAAGGTTGTAAGAGCAAAAATGTTCACTTTCGTGTCCTCTTTCCAGCCATAACAATCAATCCCGTGTCTTCTCTATTTATATACTGGGAGCCTAAGGCCAAAAACCGAAGCTTTCTTATCTTTTGGCCTAAAAATACGGGACTGGTCCCAGAATGCTAAAGATCACGTAAATAATAAAATAATAAAATGTTAAGTTTTTGGTCAACCCCCAAAAATTTCCAAACCCCTACCTAAATTTTTGCAAATTTTTAGCTAAAATCTCGAAAGTTTTCAAAAAAATTAGCGAAAAATTGCTAAAATTCGCTTTATTTACCTTTAAGGTAAAGTGATTCCCTTTGGTCTTCACGAAGTTTGTCATAAATGTATCTGCATCTCAATGTCCATTTCGCTGGTGGAACCCATTTTTATATCAAAATGTAGCTTGACATTTCCTCTTTTTAATGAGTACAATGAATCTAAGTTTGGCTTTCCAAAAATGTTTTTCCTCTATTTTAGAAGAAGTATAATTTTTTACAGATTTTTTGCAGGCTGAAGTAGATTTTTTCGCAAGACATCGGTTAGAGCATTCGATACCTCTATCAAATAGCTGGGGACCCTTTTTTAGTTATTGTGATATCGCTCTTCGTTATGGAGAAATGAACTAAAATGTCTGCGCAACCTGGATTTTGCCTACTTTTCACTACTTTGGCAAGCCACTACCATTCAGTTAGAAAGCAGCTACTCAGGGGCAACGCTAAAAAAGGGTCACTGGGTATTTTCGTGTTGAACACATCTGCTAAGTGGCAACTCTCTAGCTTGCATACTAAATTCTGCGCAATCGCTGGAAAAAATTTGGTCGTGTTTTTGCAAAAACCACATTTTTTGTGATAGCAGCCTAGGGATAGCAATTGTACGATGGTCGTACTACTCAAATATTCCTTTCTCTGTGAGACCTTTTACAAATTGACACCCTTAATTTAAATTTACGGCTTTCGTAGCTCAAGTAGTGGATTATTTGATTTCTGCAGAAAGGACAAGTTTAAGATGCATACAAAATAAGAAAAAAGTTGGCTATATCTCACGATAGGGAAAAGCTAGAAATTTCCTTCCAAAAGCAAAATTGTAGAGTTTAACGAGTTCTTTCGAATGGATATAGTCATAGCCATGCAGCTGCTGCCAAACTTTCAAAATTGGCAAAAACAGCTTGAACGCAAATGTTGAATTTTTGAAGCGCGATTGCGCGAAATTATTTAGAACAATAAAAACAACTTATTTTGGAAAGTTTCGTTGAATTTCATCCTGGTTTACGGGATCAATCAAATATATGTTCCAAAAGGAATCACCACCTGTAAGGGGCGCTTGCATTACCGGGAACGGTTCTCTGAGTTTATTTTCCAACGAATCTATTTCAAAAACACTTAAACATGGGTAGCTGGTGCTAAATGCTAGCAATATGTAGACTTTGAATAGTCCAGTGCATGGCTTGAAACCAACAAAGAGGGATAAGCTGAAATTTTCAAAACGCTGTCACTCATTAACGGCTGAATGAAATTTGCTCCAGAATTTAGCTTTAAATTGTAAATACATGGAGACATAACGCAGGGGCAATTTTTTTTCAGTTTTTCGATTTATGCAGTTTTGAGTATTTATAAGAGCATATTCGAAAACTTTGAAAGTCAATATCTCACGAATATACGATTTAAACAAAAAACTGAAAAAATTGCCCCTGCGTACCCGCATCAAATAAATGTGCATGCAAAATTTGAGCGAGTTAGGTCGCAACATTTTATGAAAAAATCAAATTGACAAATTTCACTAATCGCTTCAGTTTTTCGCAAATATTCTGCTGCTGCTCCAGTCGCATAGTGTATTTCATGAAATAATAAACAAATCCAACACAAAAGCAACGTGAAGAGAGCCAGAATTCATTTCCGAACGATAGGTTTTACATTTGGTAAACGTAACTTTGTCATATATTCAACCGCCTGTAACTTTTGATTGCAACCACGTACAGGAGAGATATGCACATCTGTTGTAGCTGACTTTACATGCTCTTTAACAGTTGTCGTTTGCAGCTTTAACAAAATTTCGAAATTTTAAGCCATAGCGGTAGCTAGCCAAGCTCGTGGTCTCCGTTGCCGAAATTTTGTCAAACGATTGCCAACACCTTGCCCCGCCAACCAAAGTAAGTTTGGTTGGATTTCTTCAAAATTGAGCTATCGGTCTAAATTTTATATCTATAATCCCGATAATGCAAGCACCACCTACAAAACCGCTAAAAATAGCTGGAGACCTAAAAATTTTCATACCCCTCCTTCCCCAAATCTACTTTTTTCAACCCCCCTCCCCGTTTTTTGCTAGACCCCATAGTTTCCTTTGGGGGGGAGATTATCCCCCCCAAAAAAGTTTTGACCAAATTTACCCCCCCCCCCCCAGATTTTTTGACTTACCCTCCCCCCACTTTTGGCTACCTCACCCCCCCAACGATTTTTGGACCCAAAAAGTTAGCTAAATTTGGTCCAAAAATGGTCATTTTTTGAAAAATTTTTCTGAAATTTTGACCTAAATTCGCTTTAAATGGTGCAAAAGCGCCTAAAACGTTAAGAACAAGCCTTATTTTGATGAAAAAAGGGCTAAATTACAGAAAATTTTGCATTTTTTGGTCATTTTTCGAAATTTCTGAGGTCCGAATTCTGGGGGGGGGGGGTGGGGGGTACCCCCATCCCATCACATTTCGGAGGTCGACCATGATTTACCCCCCCCCCATACCCAAAGTTCCAGGGAAACTATGCTAGACCCCCTCCCCTCCCTACTTTTTTCAAACCCCCTCCCCAATGGAGGCGTCGCCGACCCTCCCCCCTAGGTGTGGCTGGTGAAAAAAGTGGGGGTGGGGGTTCTGAAAAAAGTAGGGAGGGGGTTTGTCGAAAAAAAGGGGGGAGGGGGGTGCGAAAGCGGCTTGGGGGGGGGGGGGGGGAAAAATTTTTTCGGGGGGGGGGAAAAACCCCCAAAAAAAGATGGTTTTTCGTTAAGAAATTGAAAAATTTTCTCAATTTATAGCTATTTTTAACGATTTTTAGCTTAATTAAGCGAATTCTAGCAATTTTTCGCTAATTTTTGGAATTTTTTGGAAAAATTTCGATTTAGCTAAAAATTTTCAAAAACTTAGGGGTTTGAAAATTTTTTGGGGGGGAGGGTCTGAAAAAATCGATTTGGGGGGGGGGGTAGGAAAAATTTTTAGGGGGGAGGTTGGCGACCCCTCCATTTGGACCATCCCACCCCCCCCCTAACACACCTATGCCTCCCCCCTAAAAAATTTTTTTCTACCCCGCCCCCCCAAATCCGCCTTTTGCCGACCCCCCCCCCTAAAAATTTTCAACCCCCTACCTGGCTTTTCCAACTTTTTAGCCAAGACATCGAAAAATTTCAAAAAAGTAGCGGAAGATTTCTAAAATTCGCATAATTACCTTAAAAATCGCTAAAAATATATAGCTGAAAATTGAGAAAATTTTTCAGTTTTTAACGAAAAACCGATTTTTCGCCGACCCCCCTTCAAAAATTTTTCTTACCCCTCCCCCCAAGTCGACTTTTTTCGACCCCCCCCCCCCTCCCCATAGTTTCCTTCGGGGGGGGGGGGGGTTGGGGGTTTCCCCCAAATTTTTGACCAAATTTACCCCCCCCCCCCCAGATTTTTTGACTTACCCTCCCCCAACTTTTGGCTGCTACCCCCGAACCCCCCCCCCCGATTTTTGGACCGACAATGTTAGCTATACTTGGTCCAAAAATGGTCATTTTTTGAAAAATTTTTCTGAAATTTTGACCTAAAATCGCTTTAAAATGGTGCAAAAGCGCCTAAAACGTTAAGAACACGCCTTATTTTGATGAAAAAAGGGCTATATTACAGAAAATTTTGCATTTTTTGGGCCTTTTTTCGAAATTTCTGAGGTCCGAATTCTGGGGGGGGGGGGTTGGGGGGGTACCCCCCATCACATTTCGGAGGTTGGCCAAGATTTACCCCCATAGGTGTACCTTGAGAAATGGTTGGGGGAGGGGGTAGCCGAAATTAGGGTGGGTGGGGTCAGCCGTTTTGTGGGGTGGGGTCATAGGTGTAACGGGGATTTGGGTTGGGGGGGGCCCCCTCCCCCAAAATTTGGGGGCGGGCCCCTTTTAGTCCTCCCCCAAACCCCCCCCAAGACCCCCCCCCCAACCCTCCCCCAAAAATTTTTTCCTATTTTTATGCCAAAAATCGCATTTTCAGCCATTGCTATTGCGAAAAAACATCCAACCATTAACTAATTTTAACATTAGACAGGGGTTTTAAACTCGAAAACTTGGTTGCCAACATGTTTCTAACTACAAAATAAGGTCAATATAGAGTCAGAAAGTCCATAAAACTGTTGGAAACGTGTATTCCACGCACTAATGAACACTGTAAGCAAAAAATTTGAACATTTTGAAAAATTTTGCAAAATTTACCCTAAAAATACCCGATTTTTGGCCAATTTTTCGCGCTTTCGGCGCGACTACCCCCCCCCCTCCCCCCCCGTTGGGGGGGGGCGGGGGCCCCTAAAATTTTGGGGGGTGGTTTGGAAAAATGGCTGGGGGGGGGGTTACCCCCCCCAAACCGCCCCCCAATTACACCTATGGGTGGGGTCCGGAAAAATCGAATTTGGGGGGGGGGGTAAAAAATTTTTGGTCAAAATTTAGAAAAAATTCGCAAATTTGCTAAAAAAGCGTTATCTCCAACTCAAAATCAAAAACATTTCTTCATTTTTGCTCATTTATTCGAAAAAAACTTGGATTTTTTGCAAAAATTTTGAATTTTTCCAAAAAATTTCGAATTTTTACTAATGTTCAGGGTCAGGCGAAATTTGCAAAATTTTGAGGGTGGGGTCTGGCAAATTTGGGTGGGTGGGGTCTGGGATTTGGCCATTTGGGGGTGGGGTATGCCTCCAAAATTTCGAGGGTGGGGTCGGCACTTTCCATTTGGGGGGAGGGGGGTTCCCCCCCCCCACCCCCCCCCCCTGGTACACCTATGTTTACCCCCCCCAGAGCCAAAGTTCCAGGGAAAGTATGCCCCTCCCCCTTTTTTGACAGACCCCCTCCCTACTTTTTTCAAACCCCCCACCCCCACTTTTTTCGCCAGCCACACCTATGAGCTATGACCCCAACACCCCGGGGGCGGATTCAGGATTTCGTAAAGGGAGGGGCCCCAGCTCAAAAGAGTTCAAGATAACACCATAATTATGAATATATACTAACCCTGAGATCTTAAACGTTTTTCGAAAGTGTGCAGAGATAGTTCTAAGTTGTGATGCCTGATTGAAACCAATTCAACGTTCTAAGACTGTTGCGATCAATGAAACCAATTTAGTTTGCCTAGGCTTTGGCAATATGTAACACAGATCAAATTCTTCAGTTTGCGCAGTTTAAAACTGTTTTGGCGAAATGAATTTTGTCAAATGTGCCAAACGAGAACCACGCCGAAGGCGTGCGCGGATGGCCGCGCGTGACGGCCCCATCGCCGCGCGAAAAGCACTTAAAAGATAGAGGAGACTTTTCTGATTCAGAATCTACTAATCTTAACGCAATACGTTACGTCGTTAGCAAGTTATGAGCGTTTAAAGTTGAGAGGTTAAGTTTTCCCATGGTTTCCCTAGGCAACATTCTATCTAAATTTATACGATATTGCCAATGCATTGAAATTTCACAATCTACGATGGAAGGCGCGAAAAGTTGACGAAAAGAACGACGTATTTATCATCACTACTTGTATCGCCAACTTCATAATCCCAGTTACTGGATATTGTGTAAAACCTGGGAAAGCTTGCAGTAAAGACAAACTTTGGATGGGGGCCCTCAAGGTCAAAGGGAGGGGCCCAAATCGCAAAGGGGGGTGCCCGGGGCCCTGGGGCCCTCCCCCTGGATCCGCCACTGCCAACCCCCCCCCTGGTGAAACTATGCCCAACCCCCCACCCAAATAGGTGTGGCAGGCGAAAAAAGTTGGGGTGGGGGTTTGAAAAAAAGTAGGGAGGGGGAGGGGGGCTAGCATAGTTTCCCTGGAACTTTGGGTATGGGGGGGGGGTAAATCATGGTCGACCTCCGAAATGTGATGGGATGGGGGGTACCCCCCCACCCCCCCCCCAGAATTCGGACCTCAGAAATTTCGAAAAATGGCCAAAAAATGCAAAATTTTCTGTAATTTAGCCCTTTTTTCATCAAAATAAGGCTTGTTCTTAACGTTTTAGGCGCTTTTGCACCATTTTAAAGCGAATTTAGGTCAAAATTTCAGAAAAATTTTTCAAAAAATGACCATTTTTGGACCAAATTTAGCTAACTATTTGGGTCCAAAAATCTTTGGGGGGGTGAGGTAGCCAAAAGTTGGGGGAGGGTAAGTCAAAAAATCTGGGGGGGGGGGTAAATTTGGTCAAAACTTTTGGGGGGGATACCCCCCCCCCAAAGGAAACTATGGGGTCTAGCAAAAAACGGGGAGGGGGGGTTGAAAAAAGTAGATTTGGGGAAGGAGGGGTATGAAAAATTTTTAAATTTCCAGCTATTTTTAGCGGTTTTTAAGGTGGTGCTTGCATTATCGGGATTATAGATATAAAATTTAGACCGATAGCTCAATTTTGAAGAAATCCAACTAAACTTACTTTGGTTGGCGGGGCGGGGCGTTGGCAATCTTTTGACAAAATTTCGGCAACGGAGACCACGAGCTTGGCTAGCTACCGCTATGGCTTAAAATTTCGAAATTTTATTAAAGCTGCAAACGACAACCGTTAAAGAGCATAAAAAGCCCGTTACAACGATGTGCATATCTCTCCTGTACGTGGTTGCAATCAAAAGTTACAGGCGGTTGAATATATGACAAAGTTACGTTTACCAAATGTAAAACCTATCGTTCGGAAATGAATTCTGCATGGCTCTTCACGTTGCTTTTGTGTTGGATTTGTTTATTATTTCATGAAATACACTATGCGACTTATTAAAAGCATAATATTTGCGAAAAACTGAAGCGATTAGTGCGAAATTTGTCAATTTGATTTTCTCATAAATGTTGCGACCAAACTCGCTCAAATTTTGCATGCACATTTATTTGACGGGTACGCAGGGGCAATTTTTTCAGTTTTTGTTTAAATCGTATATTCCGTGAGATATTGACTTTCAAAGTTTTCGAATATTCATAAAATACTCAAAACTGCATAAATCGAAAAACTGAAAAAAAATTGCCCCTGCGTTATGTTCATTTACGCATTTGTGCCAAATTTGAGCAAATTTCATTCAGCCGTTAATGAGTGACAGCGTTTTGAAAATTTCAGCTTATCCCTCTTGTGTAAGTCGCAAGCCATGCACTGGACTATTCAAAGTCTACATATTGCTAGCATTTAGCACCAGCTACCTATGCTGAAGGTTTGAAATAGATTCGTTGGAAAATAAACTCAGGAGAACCGTTCCCGGTAATGCAAGCGCCCCCTTAAGGTGGTGATTCCTTTTGGGCACATATTGTTGATTGATGGCGTAAACCAGGATGAAATTCAACGAAACTTTCCAAAATAAGTTGTTTTAGCGTTCTAACACCCTCTGCGCAATCGCGCTTCAAAAATTCAACATTTGCGTTCAGGGCGGTTTTTGCCAATTTCTGAAAGTTTGGCAGCAGCTGCATGGCTATGACTATATCCATTCGAAAGAACTCGTTAAACTCTACAATTTTGCTTTTGGAAGGAAATTTCTAGCTTTTCCCTATCGTGAGATATAGCCAATTTTCTTATTTTGGCGTCAAAAACTTGTCCTTTCTGCAGAAATCAAATAATCCACTACTTCTTGAGCTACGAAAGCCGTAAAATTTAACTAAGGGTGTCAATTTAAAGGTCTCACAGAGGCCAATTATCGGAGGCATGACCATCGTACAATTGCTATCCCTTAGGCTGCTATCACAAAAAATGTAGTTTTTGCAAAAACACGACCAAATTTTTTCCAGCGATTGTGCAGAATTTAGTATGCAAGCTAGAGAGTTGCCACTTAGCAGATGTGTTCAACACGAAAATACCCCGTGACCCTTTTTTAGTTGCCCCGATAGCTGCTTTCTAACTGAAGTAGTGGCTTGCCAAAGTAGTGAAAAGTAGGCAAAATCCAGGTTGCGCAGACATTTTAGTTTATTTCTCCATAACGAAGAGCGATATCACAATAACTAAAAAAGGGTCCCCAGCTATTTGATAGAGGTATCGAATGCTCTAACCGATGTCTTGCGAAAAAATCTACTTCAGCCTGCAAAAAATCTGAAAAATTATACTTCTTCTAAAATAGAGGAAAAACATTTTGGAAAGCCAAACTTAGATTCATTGTACTCATTAAAAAGAGAAAATGTCAAGCTACATTTTGATATAAAAATGGCTTCTTAACTCCAAGTAATGAATGAGTTATAATGGTGCAAACTTTATGTGACCAAAGGGAATCACCACCTTAAGGTAATAAAGCGAATTTTAGCAATTTTTCGCTAATTTTTTTGAAAACTTTCGAGATTTTAGCTAAAAATTTGCAAAAATTTAGGTAGGGGTTTGGAAATTTTTGGGGGGTTGACCAAAAACTTAACATTTTATTATTTTATTATTTACGTGATCTTTAGCATTCTGGGACCAGTCCCGTATTTTTAGGCCAAAAGATAAGAAAGCTTCGGTTTTTGGCCTTAGGCTCCCAGTATATAAATAGAGAAGACACGGGATTGATTGTTATGGCTGGAAAGAGGACACGAAAGTGAACATTTTTGCTCTTACAACCTTTGCGCTATCTCCAGTCGTTAGGTCAGTATAAGCAAAAACCTGTTTTGAGGGTCAAAAAAGGCCATTTTTGAGGAAATCAGTTTTTTCAAAATTACTGACACATGTTAAGGACAAAGTTGGCTTATTTATACTCAATCGATACAGCTTCCAAATGTCCATTTTATGAATGCCTATTTGCCGGACTTTATTGCTTTAAGCTAGAGATTTGGCCGAAAAACGATTTTGGCAAAACTGCGACTATTTTGTTTCGAACATCGATTTCTCAAAAACTACTCGATAGATTCCGGAGACTTTTTCCAGAATCGAAATTCGTACTTCTGCGGAGGGACGTTTTTCTTGGTTTGGGCTAAAACGCATCGAGCAGCAAGAAAACTCAATGTGAAGTTGCGAAAGTGCATTTGTCCGATTTTCTGGACCGTTAAGACCTGATGAGCCAAATCCAAAAAACGTCCCTCGACCCATATGTCCTTCATATAGTGGCACATAAAGAACTTTTGGTCGAATCTTCTGTTTTTGAGAAATCGATGTTCAAAAATTTTCGGTCGATGTTCTACCTGTCAGATGTCAGTGTGTTAGCAAATTTTTGCTATTTTTTTTGCTAATTTTGCTAGTTTCGTAAGCGCATGCGGTTGCACACATAATAAGCTTTAAAACGATGTATAAAGCTCTTTCCAGCTCCCAAAAGTGCGAAAGTTATAGCGTTTCAAAAAATCACCACAAAAGCACTGCACAAAACGAAACCAGCACCTTAAGGGGGCGCTTCCATTACCGGGAACGACTTTCCTGAATGCATTTCTCAATCAAATTTCTTCAAATTTTCAGGAATAGTAGTGGTGGCTAAATGCCAACTGTGATTCCATTTTGAAGGTTTAACTGCTTGGCTTGCGACCTACATAGAAGGGAAAAGTTGAGAATTTCAAAACGATGACATTCACTAACGGCTGAATGAAAACAACTCAAATTTCGTGGAATGATAAACATTGACCGAATGCAGTGGCACTTTTTTTGTTTTTTAATTTAACGTTATATTGGGATCAAAATTTAAGTTTCAAATTTTCAGGATCTTATTTCTCGAACGCTGATGAATATTTCCAAAAACTGAAAAAAGTGCCACTGCATCGTAATTTTGTCAACAAGTTAGCGAAATCTTAGTCCTTGTAGTTAAGCGTGCTCAGAGAATTTTTAAAAGAAAACTAAAATTAACTAATTTCAGCACGGTGATTGCTGTTGCTAACTAGCTATGCTCTGGCTCTTCAGCCTTCGTCGTGATTACACAGCTTTGACTTTGACTGGGAGAATAGGCATAGGTGTGTTTGGCGGGGGGATACCCCTCCCCCCAAATGGAGGGGTTGCCAACCCCCCCCCTAAAATTTTTTCTACCCCTCCCCCCAAATCGATTATTTCAGATCCCTACCCCCTAAAAATTTTCAAACCCCTACCTAAATTTTTGAAAATTTTTAGCTAAAAATTCGAAATTTTTCAAAAAATTCAAAAAATTAGCGAAAAATCGCTAGAATTCGCTTATTTAAACTAAACATCGTTAAAAATTGCTGTAAATTGAGGAAAGTATTCAGTTTTTTAACGAAAAACCGACTTTTTTCGAAATTTTTCGCCGACCCCCCCTAGAAAAGTTTTCTTACCCCTCACCCCAAATCCACTTTTCGCGACCCCCCCCACTTTTTTTCGCCAAACCCCCCTCCCTAACTTTTTAACCTAACTTTTTCATTTTCCTATGTTTAACACATGTCGAGGTCACCTTTGAAAGGCTCTACAGCATGATAGAAGCAATATTTCGCAAAACGCTCTTGTCTTTTTTTGAGGACCCATTGGGAGTACAAAATATGTAAAAATGAGCAAAATCGGAGAAGGTCGAAAAATCGCCCAAAAAGCGACCCCCCCCCTAAACCTTGTGTTGGTTCCACTTTGAAGATGGGTGAGAGAATAAAATACCCTTGGCTTAATCAAGAACAATCAATCTGTGTGAATTACTGTGCTACCAAGGTCACAGTCAGGTTACATCGCGTTCAGCGACCCTGATTTAGTATATATGGAAACCACGAAAAGGCCAAAAAGCCGTTTTTAGGTACTTTTCCCAACTTTGACCATGGGCGAGGAACCACGGACGCCATGGAGCCTGAGGGTCACACCCATCGGTTTCGGCTATATGCTCACCGTTTTCAGCGACCCGATTTACTACATATGCGCAGCACCAAATGGCCGAAAAACGCTATTTTAGACGACTTTTTGACAATTCTCTGTGTTGGGACCAGGAAAAAAGTCCAAACGTCGATTGTTCCATTTTTGACCATCTGTAAAAATCGACCCAGAGTGAAATTCGGAAATCAAACATAAACTTCATCTGGACCATTGCCTAGATGATAAAAAATCAGTACAGGAAAATTTCTCCTATGGGCGGTTTGAAAAATCGGTTGGCTCAAAAATCGCCTTATAAATGTGATCGATACAGAGAAGAAAAAACCCCACTTTTAAGCTTGTATAACGAAATATCAATTTTATGGAAATTCATTTTTTCCGGGCAAGTTTGGTATCATTCGAAAGCTCTTGGCCTGGAGATTTTAAAAATTTAAAGATTAGCTCTCAACTCCCTACTGTTAATTAGTCTTGGCTAATTAACAATGTTCTTAACGCGCAAAGTGATAGCTCATACCTATTATGAGGGGCGCTCCGCGCATCCCCATGATAAAATCGACATTGGCGGAAAAGTTCTTGCGTAAGTGAGTTCTAAATGCGGTACAGAGTACCTTTTCCCTAAGGGAGAGGTGTAACTATGTCACTTCCGTCTTTGCTTACTAATAGCAGAGCGGACAGAATATGTAAATGAGTATACAAATTAGATAAAATCACGATATGTCATCTTGTTTTGTCCTTGTGTCATAGTGTGAAATATTTGTTAGAAATAAGGCTAATTTCGTAAATTATCTTAGGAATGATGATACTAAATTCAAATCTTAGCTACTTCGGTTGTTTTTCAAGATGGAGTCACTTTTATGAGAAGTTGGGGTTAGTTAGTGTCTTGGTTAGCAGTTATCGATAATTGGTTGGGTTTGGGTCTTCCATCTGTAGTGTGGCAGCTGAGACTTATATTGTGATTTTCGTAATTCGGTTTGTTTGGCGAAATATTCGTTTGTGCTGTTTTTCTCATATTTTTATGAAAATGTTGTTTGCTAATTTTGTGTAAATTCCAAGATTAAAGTATCGTGTGAATTTCTGCTAATTTTAATTAGGGTTTTATTAGATAGGCACGAGGAGGAGCGGTAGGCATACACTACCGATTGTGAACCTGCAGCTATTTAGTCAAGTCTTGTTTATTGGTCATGCAGTACAAGCACAGACAGTAACATTTCTTTTTACAATGGTTCACAGTTAGAGTAAACCGGCTGCATTTAGGTGTCTGTTCTTGCACTCTAAAAGACACCACGTTGACTATAGTTTCTGTCGCGAGTAGGCGCGAGTAGACGCACGTCGAGGTGCATAGAGGCGCGTCAAGGCGCGTTGTACTGCCATGCTACATTTGGAACCGTCGACGCGCGTCAATGCGCCCCTTTGTGGCATCCCAGGTGGAAGCAAAATTACATTGGCGTTGGTAGACGCATGCGTGCGTACGTGACTATGGCATCTTTAGGCTTCTGCTTAGACGTGAGTGAAAAAACACGTTGTCGGTTTAGCCTAGCACGCTGTCGAGTTAGTGAGTTTCAGACTTAAAGAAGACTAGTGGCTGGCTTACACCAATTTCTAATCAGATAAATGATCAAAAAATCTTCGGGAAAACTCTTCAAGTGTCAAAATTTTCGATTCCACCAGAATCTACTAATTATTTTTAGCATAGTACTTAATAGCATAATAATAATAATAATAATTTCGCTGAGCATAAATCGAAATAATATTTTCATCATAAAAAACACCGTTTTCCAAAAGGCGTTAGAGTTAAGTTCACTAATCTGCTGTTGATCCAAGCTACCCACCACACCCAACTGCCCCCATCAGTGCCAGTGACGGATCCTTTGCGGGGGCTTTTCCGTCTGAGGTTCAGCCCCCTCCCAGAAAAAGTTTTCAGATGTTGTTTATATTTTCAGTTAAAATGAAACAGAATTTCTTGCCTGCATTTGTTATTTTAATAACGTGCACCAAGTCGAAGAATACCCCCGTCTTACTAAAGTGCCGGGTATGACCCTCTCCGCCAGAATTTGGTCCTGAGAAATTTCCAAAAATGACCGAAAAGGTAGCATTTGGCGTGCAGTAGCATGATGGTGTTCAAGTTTCCTGCCAATGCTGCCTCTTCACTAACACTTGTTACGATTCGAGGCTCAAAATCACTCGAGCATAATGGAATATACCAGTGGTTTTAATAAAGATTTCAATCCTACGTAAGCTTCGTATGACTGTTCCAATTAATCATTACATGTCAGAGCAGTCATCAAAAAGATTCAAACTTTTGGCGTTGCTTACTGTTCTGTACCATCTAATCTTCATGTAATTAAAGTAAACTATAAGCTGGGAGATCTGATCCTACACCGGGGAAGAGCAGCTGCGTTTTCAAGATAAGTTAAAGTTTTTTATGCAATGTTCTTTTAAATTAAATCCTAATTTTCATCTAAAACCAAGTTTAGCATGATAATCTCAACCTTTTTGCAAAATCTTATTTCTGATATATGATCAATTTATCGATCAAAATGTTTTAAACTTTTAAATTATGGCATCAGACTTAACCCTACATTGTAAATCTTGCAGTTATTTATTTGCTCATCGACGTCAGATGGGTCCTTTTTGATTATAGCTATCCCCGGCTCTATTTCACAACTGCACATCACAACGTCATACATTTCACTCACAACAGGATGGTTGGCTAAGTTTACGTAGTTTAGTAAGATTTAGCGTTTAGCAAACAAATATTATAATTAAACGATGGTGATAACTAACGCAATGTGGGGAGAATCTCACTTGCACTTGCAAAAATATAACGAATGTAACCATACATTAACATAGGGTCGGGTCCTGGGGGGAGGGCTTGTCCCCAACAAAATTTGAGGGGGCTTGCACCTTGAACAAAAAATTTTCAGGGGGGGCTTGTATCTCAAGAATAAATTTGTAAAATTTTTCAAAAAATTGAAGCTAATTTTATTAAAATTTGCAATTTTTGGTCAAAATTTGCAAAAAACTACAATTTTTGGATAAAATATCAAAAATGTGCCCCAATTTTTCCGAAAAATTAAACATTTTAGCTAAAAAATTCCGGCGAAGCCGGAAATTTTTTGAAATTTCACTGTAAAAACTAATGTTTTCCTATTTTTGGTATTCTTTTGCTATTTTTGGTTATTCTGGGGGGGGGGCTTGGACCTCCCAGACCTCCCCCCCGCATTAACCTATGAATGTAACATTAATGTAATATCGTGGTTAGCCGCAGCAGAGTAATGTTTTGGTGCGATTATTTATGCAGTTTTTCTATGAATTCGCCTCGTGTTCACAGGTGGACAAGGGGGGAACTCCCCCCCCTCCGGCGAACTCGTCCACAAGGGGTCGGGAAATTGCTCCCACAAGGGGTGAGAAAATTGGCCACAAGGGGTAAGAAAATTGCCCAAAAGATAGGTTTTAGACCTAAAATTTCCAAAAATTTTCCGGCATCGCCGGAATTTTTCGCTTAAAATAACATTTTTGCTAAACAAACGTCCGAAAAATGGGTTTTGGCTAAAACATCGCTGTGTTTTGTGAAAAAAATCGCTTAAAAATCGCTTTCAAAGGTATCCCCAAGAAACATCGCTTGCACAAGGGGTACCCAAATTTGCTTGCACAAGAGTCAGTGAAATTTGACCTCCCGTTCAGGTATGCTCGTGTTCTGAACATTATCGGCATCTTTGCAGTTACTAATCAGATAAAGTATTGCTGAGGCTAAAATCCCATGTTCTCAGATGTAAAACGCACAACACATATTAATTTCTAGATTCCACAGCCAGCCTTGTTTCAGCTTCCCTAGAAATACAACGGTTGCTTACATATCAAGCCTCCCCCTCTGCCCTCAGTAACCTGATCAAAGAACACAACGTTCTATTCAACAAACACTGCCATCAGAACACCTCAACTAATCCCTCTTCGTGAAGCACAGCAACCTAAACCTTTATTGCAACTGAGTTATGTTCATTATGTGGTTTTAGCTTGTATGTACCCTCTGTCAAACTACTTAGTCCAGCAAGGACCGATCATTTTCCTAACGGGGGTCTGGTGTCAGCCGGCACTATCTATCGCTCACTATCCCCCCATGTCACCAATTAGCCGAGAGTTAAGGGGCGGCCGCCTTCGGGTGGAGCTGCCGAGGTGCGTTCATCACACAGTCGGTGATGGACAAATCTCCATCCTTGCGAAACGCCTCGGGTAATTGTTAAGGCAATTATTCGGTGTCAGCTAACCCCGAGTCAAAATTTAAAAATTAACCTCGAGCTGACACTACTCCTAACCGGTGTAAGACCAACTGGAGTAGGGCGTATAGGAAAACTCTAAGCTGTATTATATGGCACAATTACTGCCTGCAATCTGCCCCTACAGCGAAACCTAATCATAAAGACTATATTAGTCCTTACGTTAATCCTCCTAATTACTCAAATGAACCAATTAATCCCTGCGCAATCAGTGATCGAAAACAGCAGCTTTATAGTTTAATCAATAACCATGAACCAAAGTATTGTTTTTATATTGGATTACTGGCGAGTGCACGGTTATTTAATTTTAAGCACAAGAAATGGTTCGTTTTAGGCTGTGTTTAGAGAGACACTGAAAGAATTGCTCATGCGTTAGGTTTCTTGATACAGTTGTGCAAAATTTGAGTTAATTTCATTCAGCCGCTTATGAATGACACCGTTTTGAAAATTTAAACATCCCTTTTGTGTGGGTCGCAAGCCAGGCATTGGATTCTTTAAATTCGACATGTTGCTAGTACTTAACACCATCTACTACTGCTAAAAGTTTGAAACGGAATGCTTGAAAACTGGACTCAGGAGAACTGTTCGCGGTAATGCAATCGCCGCCTTAAAGATAATTTAAACGTCCGCAGTTGTTCTGCTGATGATGAAGTATGTGAAAATTAACTGAAACATAAGGTTTTAAATTAGGCACAAGTTAGGCATAAGTCAGGCACATAAGTTGAAGGAAATTGCACTTCTCGCAGTTGTTAGTAAAGTCTTCTAGCAGGTCCCCTCCGGTTACTAATAAATCCTAGTTCGCACGCCACAGCCAGTCCAACAAGTCACAAGTTGAAAGTCTCTTTTCCTTTGGAAGAGCTGATGGAATCAAACTGTTGTTGAAGATAATGTTGTTCTTCATATTCCTGTAGCATTGACTGCTGAATTGCATAGGTTGTGGCAAGGTAATCTTCCTGATAGCTTTCATGGTCCCACACATCATTGTCATCATATTCATGTTGAGTTGCACAATACGGACAACTGTCCGCTATACAGCAAACTGTAGCGACAACAGAAAACCCCAGAAGTAGTAAGACAGCAATGGTTGTATAAGGTATTTCCACAGGCCTTTCAGAAATTGCACTGCACCTGTAAGTATCCTTTTCTGTTCGTTTGCAATTACTACAACTATTAGTGCATTCTTCCGCAGTATGCGATTCGTTGGGCAATACGGGTTGTTCATCACAATAAAAACACTGAAGGCTTGAACGACGTTCTCTTTGCTTACAGCTTGTACATCCGCTTTCTCTGCATTCATCCGCATAGTCAAATTCTCCGTTGAGACGGCACATGGCACCAGAACCGTATCTATCGCAAAAGTAGCATTCCGACAAACGTTTTTCACAATGATTGCATACGGGTAGTTCCTCCAAACATTTTTCTTCAGTTGGATATTCAGATGTGGAATTGCAATAAGCGCTGGTAGAGAAGATAAAATGAACTGAAAAGGCTGTCGCTATTGATAACATGAGAACCATCGTTTCAACTACCATCTATTCCTAGTATGACTGAAAATCTCTAGTGGAGCAGTAGAGTACCGTCCATACAGTACTATGGAGAGTGAGTACAATGTTTACAAGTAGGTCTGGCGCATACATAAAGAAATTTTTGTTTTCTTCATTTCATTAACTGCAATATGGAAAGAGTATTAGTTATAAAAGCTACATTCAATCCAAACTACATCATTAAGAGTTTGAAATGCGGCACATTCATTGTTATCAGTCTGCAGACATTAAGTAAGTAACAGTAAGAGTTGGTCCCAACAACAGAGCACCTAGTTATCCTCTACAACCCTCTGTAGGGCATATAGGTATATATTGTGTATTTATGTGTGTAACGCTCAACACTTCTTCTTTGGCCTAGCTAAGTGCTGGCTTGTTGTCACATATACACTAGTTGGTCGCGGAAGGCTAGGTTGGGCGTAGCTGTCCTATTGGGAGTTCCCCAATTTACATGTATGTGTTACTTTGTGATTGGTTGGGAGGGTTTACTTAAGCCCCGCCCCCTGGGGGGGTCTCAATTAAACCTCTTCCTATCCAACTCAGTGTTGGGTTTCCTTTGTCACGTTTGGTTGTTTCTCCCCCTTTGTAGCATTGTTATGCGCATTCGCATAGGGCTCCCTTGTCAACGCAGTTGGGTCCCCCACTCTCATCTGTATTCCCGGTAACTATTATTGTTCTCTTTGTAACTTGTATTTTGTACTTTATATCCATTACCTGTGTCATTTACCGACCTACACGTCATTATTAAACCAAATATATTAGTTGTGTTTTTAGGGCTTTATTTAGGAATAGCTAGGTTAGCGTGTACGTGTAACATCTGTTACTGGCGAGGCTACCGAGGACTGGCTCTTGATCGGCCAGGCGCATTTATCCATTGAGCGCAGTTCCAGTAGCACGTCGTTGGTAATAGCTATATTATAACACTTCTTCTACACCTGTAGTTGTGTACCCTCACCCACTCTATAGTGTGTTGAAGCTCAAAACAAAATTTTGTTAGCCTAAACTTTGTCCGATTGCAGCTTCACTACAAACGCTTTGTGCACTATGCATCCAGTTGTGGGGTCAGCCCTAGCCATTATTGTGCGCAGATGCTACTGCATGCTGATAATTAAGGGTGTCCCTCTTCTCGTACTTTTAGTTATGTACTTTTGGTTCCATCAATCTTGTTATGCCATTTATATGGAAAGCTATTGTTTTAAAATGCTTAGCATAAACCTATGCTCATAGTAACACATCATCTCTAACTTTTATTATCTGAACTAACATATTATAAGTAGGGTTGTGCTTGAGTACGTCTCGGTTAAGTGAATCCGATACGGGCTCGGTCTCAGGCCGGCTCTGCGCCGGCCCAACCCGTAAAATAAATATTGCGGCCCGAGCCCGAGTCCGGCCCGAGAAATTTATTACCGGCACAACCTTAACTAAAAGTTGACGCAAAGTTTTTGATATGGAAACCGAGCGAGCCTAGAAGCCAGCACATAATTCTGTCTACAACTTTATTATTGGTGTTATGTGAGGAAATGTAAGGAAGAATATACAAAACATATAAGGAAATGCAGGTATGTCGGCCTTTTAGGGCAATGTCTGTAAGCAATAATTTTCTTTTCAGAAAAACAGACTCTGTCGCTCCTAGTGCGTTACAATAAACTAAGTGGCAATTAAAATTATATGTGTGCTTTGGGAATTACACCTTAGCTTAGAGTTGCGCCTGCCATACTGCTGTGTTGGTAAAATAAGAAAATGAAGTGCGCCATAGAGATGAGCACGGGCAGTACTTTTTCGGCCTGGCCCGGCCCGCTCCAAAATTTTGCTCTGCCCGGCCCGACCCGGAACGCTGGCAAAAGTTTTCGGCCCGGTCCGGTCCGTTCCGAATTCGGCCCGGAAAGCCCGCCAAAAGAAAACTTCCAAAATTTTACAAACAATATTATTTCAAAGGCCTCAATACAAGGTGGAGAGGCTAAATTATGCTAATGCTATGAAATGTTAGATTTTGCCATAAAATAACCAGAATCAATAAATGTGCAGCTAAGTTTAGTGATTTACAACATTTTCTAGAGTTGATCCGGCCCGTTTCGGCCCGCTAACCGCGCCGGGCCGACGGGCCGAAATGCTCATCTCTAGTGCATCATGTGATTAGGATAGCTAGACTAGCAACTGCAGTGGCAAAACATAAAACTATCAGATTGTTTAGTCTTGTTTAAAGGAAAACAAAATGTGATAGGGAAACAGTCAGGAAGGCGAAGTCATTGTGGAAGACTTATTAATTCAGAAAGGTCTGGCTTATATAAAAGTTAAATAAGAATCAATGCATGATTCCAGCCTTTGCTGGTACTGGTAGCTGAGTAACCAACATGAGGCTTCTTCATTCCAGTCTAGGCGAGCTGCTGAAATGGCTTTTCATGAGATAGCCTATAAATTTGGACTGTGGAAATCTGCGAAATATATAGAGCATTCATCGTTTCATTTTTCATTTTAGTATTTAGATATCGTTTTTCCTTTGTTGAAACTGAGATTAATGAATAACTGTCCAAGCATATTTAATCATCACAATAATGCTGAACCGCAAGACTCATCTATGATGAATTGCATTCCCTGTGTTGTTTACAGGAAGGCTTGGGAATTGGGTTCAGTCAAAATAGGACAATGCCATAGCGGGATCAAAGGATCACTGTAATTGACTGAATCTAATCTAAATTTTAATAAACGAATCTGACTGCAGCTGCTTGCCAGGCCACGGAACGGTGACAGACAGCGAAATAAGCTGTAAAATTTGTCATTGGATTACACATTTTGGGTACACCACATTATCTAAGTGAGAAATAGATATTTCCAAGTTTCCTTTAAAGTAGATTGAACAGTTGCTTAAAATGTTTCAGTATTTTTAATCGTCTCTCCAGTAATCCAGTTATGCAATTCTCTCTTGTCAAGGAACTTCAGCGGAACGAAATCGTGTTTGTAGTAGTGATGTTTCAGGCACTGAAACTAACTGAAACTATTTTGGGATGAGACCTGAAACTGAAACTGAAGCTAAATTGTGTAAAGTCCTAAAACTCGGACTAAACTGGTTTCAGTGTTTTCTCAAAACACGAAGATTTGAAGGTTTTAAGCGGTTTTTTCATTAATACTCTGCAGTAGGAATATAAATAATCATCAATTTATGCATTATATTATGTCTCAGGCCTCCAAACTGCAGCTTTTCGTATGAACTGAAACTGAAACTGAAACTCCTGCTGAAACTAAAACTGAAACTGAAATTATTTTGCGATCCCGACTGAAACTGAAACTGAAACTATTCCGGGAGAAGACTTGAAACTGAAACTGAAACCGTCTTGGGGAGCGCACTGACACTGAAACTAAAATCGGCTACAGAAACAACACTAGTTTGTAGTTAGAGTACTGTCTGAGGTTTAACTGGATACCTTATGTTTGCTAAACTTGATGGATGGATGTATGCCTGACAAGTGTGGAGTATTTTCCAATATTTCTCTCGATTTTCATCTAAATTCATTTAAAGTGTAGCGCTATCTTGACAAACGATAGATGTAAATTATACTCTCGTGTAGGAACCTCGGTTCCTTAGCTAATTTTTCCATCATCAAAATTTGAGCGCAAAGTTAGTCTCTCTTATGTTTCTGCGGCGTACGGTCGGGTTGCTTTTGTTGTTGCCAGCCGACCATTTTTGGGGAAATTTCTACGGGGGCTGACCCCCTCTCTTTTCTATTTCCATCTGGGTCTTGGGTTTGTTTTTGTTTAGTTTGTCAATGTTATTTGTTGGTCTTTAAAGTTTCATGCTTTTGAACTGTAAAAGTTGGTTTTACCATTTTTGTCAACTTTATAATTTTGTCTAAAGGAAAGTAAACTTACGGTACTAAAATAGATAGCCGGCGCGTTCGTGGGTAAGCGAGTTAGGGACGAGATTTGACATGCACACACTCTGGGACCTAGTGATTTTCTTTATTTAAATTCATCTTTCATTGAGGCAACTCAAACTCTTTACACAAGGTCAAAGAACTTTTAGCTGAAAATCTAAGCACTGCACTAGTCAACGTCAACCAAGTCATCACATATATTTCAATAGCTATGTAATGTGTAGCAATAAAAAATTCAAAAACCACATAGCATTAAAAATGGCAAATGCCCACTATTTTTTGCTTTGGCATCAACCTGTGCTCGTGACCCGAGCTTTCCAAGCTTACATGTGTGATCATTTCCATTCTTTGATCTGGTAAAAGGAATGGTCACAAACAGCAACAACAACACAAAGTAAATACACACAAACTAAACGGGATAACTGAATTGTGCACATTTGGTAAACAAATACATTTGCAGCTTTCAATTTCGAACAGTCATAATTTCTGACCAAATTTTGTTCACTTTATGGTTCAACGTAAAACCTGAATGACAAAATGTCTATCAGTGCTGCAATGCATCATAAGACGGTGGTGGGAGTTCGCTTTGGGGTGATAATGGAGTACGACTGCTCTGCTGAGGATAGGGTTCTGGTTCAGACTGTGGCATCGTCGGTTGCTGAGTTGACTGACTAGTCTTACCACTGACACTAAACCAAAAATTGTAAGGATCCAAAGGTCTACAGGCAGAAAGTGGACAACTGTCTGCCACGCAGCAAACTGTAATGACAATAGCAGCTCCTATCAAGCCCAAAATAGCAATGATCCTATAAAATGCTTTACTACTTATGCCAAGAATATCATTGCATTCGTAGGTATCTTTGCCAGTTTTACGACAGGCAGAACATTTCTCTTTGCATTCCAGTTCAGAATCCCATTCATTGGGTAACAAGGGACGTGTATCGCAATAAAAGCATTGGACGCTAAAATGACTGCCTTTGTTTTTACAACGCGTGCAGCCGCTGTTTTCGCATTCATCCAAGTAATCAAATTCTCCCTTGAGTCGGCATAGTGCACCAGACCCATATTTAGTGCATTCGTAGCATCCAGAATAACCTTTTTCACAGCGGTTACATACGGCCATCTCTTGCAGGCATTTCTCTTCAGTCGGGAACTGTATGCCAAAATTACAGTTTCCGCTGCTGACACCAAGAATATGAAGCATGACGGTAGTAATTATTAACATCACACTGATGGCCATTGTTAATGTCGAATGACTCTTTCCCAGTTGAATCTAAACGTGAGTAAACGTACGTATCCTTAGCACATCCAGTTCTTGAGTCAAGCTCAAAACCTTTTGAGTCATAATCCTTGGGTTCTGATCCTTCGTTCTTCACACTTCTTCATCCACCCCTTACTTTTCTTTGATCCGCTCTGAATTTTAACGTGGTGTGCGGGAGGGGAGCGCTGCACACTAATTATTGAGTCATGGTACGATATTCTACAGAAAGTTTGCAAATTTATCCGTCTTCATGATCCACTCATCAGAAACAATCCAAATTCCTTCTTT